>JAPKLY010000303.1:50270-98259 GCA_026898435.1 Prunella vulgaris
TTTGAGATATAGCCCTGAGGCTCTGTCCACCGCGGCGCCTAGCTACACAAGCCAGACCACTACATATCGTTTGAGATACTTCGCCCGTAGGCATTTGGGTAATAACCTTGTAATCGGACCCAAAGGTCAAAACATTTTCATTCAAATACACCAATAGTCCATATAATATTCAAGGCAATACAGTAAATGCCACCCACCTTAAACGCTTTCCTTTTGTAAAAACAATCACCATTCTTTTCACCCAGAAATCCTCGTCACCATTCTCGCACTTACACCTAGCACCATTCGTTGCGTTTCAGTTATTGATGTCTTAGAAATTCTTTTAGAGTTTATACACGTTTATCTGAAAGGGGACTTTTGAGTACTTAAAGTCTTATTCTCTTTATTCTTATCACTTAAGAAAATATATAGTCATAAATTCAAACAAGAGAATATAACATTTAAAAGTTAGCAAGAAAACATGATGCACTAGACATAGCAAGAAAACATGATGTTTTAAACATAGCAAGGAAATATAATATCCTAAACTTTGCAAGAAAATATAATATTCTAAACTTGAAGAGTATATAGCACATAACATCTTAAAGTAGAAGAACATGTAGTATTTTAATGTCCTAAACTTTAAATAAAAAGAACATATAGCACGCAATTTACTAAGGTTTTAAACTTGCAATAATTAGTGTCCTAACCCTTTAAATGATAAACATATCATCATAAAATTAGAATAATGAGTTCAAAACCATGCAAACAAAGTTTCATACATAGCATTTTAGAACTCCAAATCACTATCACATCATGCTCATCAAATATGATCTATTTCAGCAAGAAACAATTTGAAAAGCAATACCTTTTATTTTTTATTCTTAAGTATTTTCTAAACACATTTTAATATAACCAAAAAATCACAACATTTGTATAATAGGATCATAATTAGGTGTACAACACCTTGTGGCAATTCATTTTGTGAGTGAAAATTTTAGGTTTTGGATCATGTTTAGAAAGAGGACAATGATTTTCTTAGGTTTCCATAGAAAATTCCAACATCACGACCTTAACAAAAAAAATAATTTTTGTAAATATTTAGGCTAGTTCAAATTTTTGAAATTAAACATGGAGATCCCTAAGTTCACGTAGTATTTAATAGCGTATTTTACAAAAGTTGTGCTCGAGCCGATTTTTCTCAAAATTCAAAGAATTCCAAATTTGGGGACTTCTCAAGGCAAACTAGAAAATATAGTCCTTAATCTAAAATCAACACCAAACATCATGCCATTCACTTAAATCATGCATTCAAATAGCATTTATTAACACATAGCCTTCACTAAACATAGAATTTAGACTAGTTTTATCATGGAAAACATTTACTCGACTTCTAACAAGAAGGTAACACATGAGTAACAATATTCAAGTAGGGCAGTTTGCATTTTGGACTACACTCATACAAACTTTGAGCATTTTATAAAAATATCAAAACTCACCCAAAAATCATGAAATTTTTACAGTAACTACATCATCAAGTCTAGTTCACAATAAAATTTATTTCATGTAATTTGGTTTAGGAAAATATGTGTTTTAGGCTTGTTTTCAAAACATGGCAGATTGTTCCAGAAATTCCAGAAACTGTGCAACTTTCGAAATAATTTTGGTAAAAATATTTAAACACCTCTAAAAATCAAGGAATAAATCATGAAGGTACTAAACCTCATTTATTATTTTACCAAAATTTTAAAAATATTTTTCCATGAACTGATTACTCCCAGAAAATCCATAATTTCGAAATAAGGAGCATTTTGTCACACGTTCGTAGAAAATTCATAACTTATTAACGAAAACTCCAAAAATGCTCAAAATAGATTCAAATGAAAGATAACTTGATCTAGTTTCCAACCATATAAAGATAATCCAAAAATATATAACACATGAGTTCCGAATCCTGTAAGAAATCCGAGGTCAGTGTATAGAGTGTGTGGTTTGTGTGCATGCTTTCACTTACATTTTCTATTCCATAACTACCATGCCACCAACATTTTAACACCTTCAAAAACATCATCCAAGACTTCATTTATCATGCATTTGAACATTAAAAAGTGACAAAGTCCTAAGGTTTCATGGTATCTAAAAATATGGAACAATAAACACACATAGCTTACATACACATGCAAGAAAACCAAATGTTTTGAGTTGGGGTTTTACAACCTTTGGAGCCATTTTCTTGTTAATAAAAGAAGCTTTATTTGTCCCATGACCCTTAAGCTTGTAGGAATGAAGCACCCCTTGGAGGAATACTTTGATTTTGAGCTAAAACAAGGCAATAGAGTAAGTTAGGAAAAAAAAGAGAGGAAAACATGAACTTAAAGAGAGAAGGAGAGATGGAGAGCTTTTTTTTTTTTTTGCTTGGAGTTGGCTTCAAAACTTCAATACAACTTCATAGATGACTTTATACATGAGAATGAAAGCTTCTTATGGTTGTAAATGGGAGAAGAAAATTTCCTTCTCCCTTGAAATGATAATGGCCGAAAGTTGTAAGTGAAGGGGGAAAGAGATGATTTGCTTGTTTTCTTTCATTGGTTTCTTGTCAAATGAAGGAAGAGTATCAAGATAATGCATATATAGAGGTAAATTCTTGTCTTGGCTGAATTTGAGTGTGTAGGAGAGGGTAGGAGAAGTCAAGGGTAGGTATGAAAAGTTGGGAAGTAGGAAAAGAAAGCATGGTTCCTTAATTTAGGGGTATGGGCATTTTGACCCAATTTTCTTCAAACAATCAGATTGGTTTCGGTCATGGGGGTATTTAGGAGGGGAATTTGAGTTCTAACTGTATTTTGGGACGCGATATGGTTTTCGGTGTTGAAATCGGATATTAATCGGTTGCGTTTTGGGCTCCGAAAATTAATATTTTGATCGTTTTGGCACACATAATTTTTATATCTTGTATTTATTAATCAAAACTTGTATTTAACTCATTTTACAAATTAAGTCTTGATTAGGAACTGTAATTACTCGCCGGATTGACGATTTTTTAAATTTAGGGTTTTCAGTTCGACATTTGGCAACAAACGTCTAAATTTTTGTTTAATAATTCTTTTAAACTTAAAGCCCTTTAAAAGCCTATTTAGGACCTTATCTTACTCATTACATCGATATATTTAAGTCTGATTCACAGTTACGGTGCTAGGAGTGCTTCCGGTTCTGGTTTTGGACCAACCGTTGAGTAGGAATCAACCTTTTAAAAACATAACGTCCTTAAAGAAATAAAAGATCAATAAGTTAAAATATGCATACATATAACATTAAATTTAATATATATAATAGATAAATCCTAATTTGGTTCGGGGTATTACAAACAACCCCCTGGCTTTGAGGAAGGCAAAAAAGTCTACAAGCTCAGGAAAGCTCTATATGGCCTGAAACAAGCTCCAAGAGCTTGGTATGATACCTTGTCTCAATTCCTCTTGGAGCATGGTTTCACTAAAGGGAGTGTAGACAGGACACTCTTCAGAATCTCACATGGAGAAGATATACTCTTGGTCCAAATATATGTAGCTGATATCATATTTGGATCACAGAATGAGGATCTATGCACAAGATTCTCACATCTCATGAAAGGAAAATTTGAGATGTCCATGATGGGAGAGATGAATTTCTTCCTTGGACTGCAAGTCAGGCAGTCACCTGAAGGAATATTCATCAATCAGGCCAAATATACAAGCACGATCTAACTTGTCTCTCGTCTTCCAATAATTAGAAGCATCGAACTCTCTGGTTCCGGTACTATAGATGGCCTTCGCTAGAGGATCCATAAATGGATTCTTCATTTGACCTTTCTTATCCATGAATGGATTCTTCGTCTGATCTTTTCCGTGACTCTTTAATCTCAGAAAATTAGAACGACTAATCCTTTCCATCCTCAAGCATGCCGATCTAAGCGCCTGAGTCCTATCTTTGTCTCTCGAAGCACGAGAAAGTGCACCCATAATTTCTAATCCTTCGGACCCCTTTTTTAGAAGACTTCCACACATCCCAAAAGTCTTTCTCCAAGTAAGGTGGAAGAGTTCTAGCCCAGGCATTAGAACTTTTAATTTGTTTGAATGCTTCATATGGAAGTTGCTTGTTGCGAATGATAATCACCAAATGGTTAAACTTTTCCAATACTTCAATGAAGTGTTCTCTCAAGTTGTGAGTATGCTTCATCTTATAATTCATAAAATCATGTAGGACCTCATCACTGGTCCTTGTGTCGCTCTCAGAAACTGTACTGCTCTCTGACATCCCTGAAGAATGAGCAGCCCAAAAAACAACAAACACACTAAAGTGTTAGTTAAACCTTAACACATGAATTTCCTCTATTTCAATGCTTATGGAACACAATTTCCAATTAGCATTAGGTATATTCACAAGTGAAAAATAAGTTTAACTTCATTGGCTCCCAATTTCCCGGATTAACCGGAGCTTTTCAAACAATTTTACACACCAATTAAACATAATTTAAGAATTGAAGACATACATTAGGAGCATATAACACATATTATCAACTAAAAGGTCTTCACATAAGTCCTTAAAGCAAATAAAAAACATTAAATGAAGCAACACTTCAAAAAACAACATTGGAACACACGAAAATGCATCCGAACGGACACAAAACGAGCTGAAAACAGTTGAAAACAAGACGAAACAGGACAACACATTCCGGAACACGCAAGAAAACGGCAGGACGTGCCTGCATGCACCGTCAGCAGCTGCCACTCACATGCACGCGCCCACACGCTCCGACCTACCATCGGACAACCGCCGGTGTGTGAATCATACGCGCAGCCATCAGACGCCGGCACGTGGACTTCACGCGCCACCGTCGAATTTTCTGATCACCGGCCCGTGGGCTTCACGTGCCACCACCGGCGCCGCCGTCTGCCGGTGCGTGGACTACACGCCCTAGCACCGTCGCAGCCGTCACCGTCTGATGTCCGGGTCGGGTCTGACCCACCTCTAAGTGGGTCGGATCCAAGTTTGGTAATTGCATTAGGGCCCCTGAAGAGTATTTAATTCTCTAAAAGCAGGCCCTAAAGTTTCTGAGAAAAATCAAATAGACCCCGATCGCGAAATTTTTTCAAAAATTCGTATCTTGCTCAAAACTCAATGAAAATTCACAAACGATACATGGATGGAATCCTCATGAAACGTAGATTAAAACCATACCAAGAAAAAACTCGATTTCGTTTGATTTCATGGTGTAATTTCAGATCTAAACTGAGTTATGAAAATTTTCAAAAATTCATAACTCTCTTGTTTCTTATCCAAAAATTACACAAAAAATATGTATGGAATCCTTATCATATGTACTATCACCCAGCATTCAGAAACTGTATGAAAAATATCCGAAAACGTTTGTATTTTGTATTTTAAAATCGGGTCAATTTTGAAAAAATTCTAAACTTTGAAAATTCATAACAATTAATCCACCAGTCCAAAAATTGCATATAAATTATCCCTGGAATCCTCGTCTCACCCTCTATCCATTGAGACCAAAATCAATCCATTTAAATCAATGGAAAAAATCGACTATATTGAGGATCAGATTGTTCAGGAAAAACAAATCTTGCATACATGGCCTTTACATCGTAAACAACATGCACAAAACACATAGGCATGATAATTAACACATATAAAATGTCCAATCATCAAAAGATTCACAAAAAATTATCAAACCCATTACAGCAGTAATCTCATAATACCAAAAAAAATCACCGCTGTTAAAAAAAAAAAAGGCATGCCATTAATGAAAATGGGATACCAACAATATGGCTCTGATACCATATGTTGGAATTGATCGCCAAATCAAATCCCTTGACCAACACGAAAAGGTCACTTACCTTTAATGCAGAATTAATTACGAACCCTGTTGATATCCTCGTTTGTCCTTTCCCAGAATCCAAACATCCCGTACACTGAGTCAAATACATAGAATGGTATGTGTAGTTATTTCACGAATTGATAATGTCTGTGTCAGAATGTGTTTTCTTGTTGGGGACTTAGATTAGGGAAAAAGTCTTCTTTGGAAAAATTGAGAAACCCTGTTCTCTGTTCTCTATTTTTCTATGTTGTATCTTTCCCAATTTTGACCTTACTTCCTTAAAGGAAGATAATAGGAAGTTATATGACTTTCCCTTTTTACCTTATCCACACTTCAAATGTGGAATATATATAATTAATATATATATAAATAATATATTAAATATTATTTATACCGAGCATGCACTTTTTTGGATTGATGAATAAGGAATGTTGCAAGAGTAACTGGAATACCTGGCATAAATGGTGGATGTGAGCTTGCCAAGTTCGACTATAAACCAAGATATTATCGAAGAAAACTAAGACAAACTGACGAAGGTGTGGCTTGGAAGGTAGTAGTGGCATTTGACAACCCGAATGGCATTACAAAAAATTCATAATGCCCAGAATAAGTGCGGAATACCGTTTTAGGTACGTCCTCTGAAGCTACGCGAATATGGTGGTAATCGGCCCGCAAATCCAGCTTACTGAACCAACAAGCTCCATGTAGCTCATCGAGGAGTTCCTGAATTACCGGAATAGGGTATTTATCCTGAATGGTGACCTTGTTAAGTGCCCTATAATCGACACAAAACCTCCATGAGCCATCTTTTTTTTGAACTAAGAGCACTGGGTTAGAATATGGACTACTACTTGGCTGTATGATACCGGCTGCAAGCATTTCAAACACCAATATCTCCATTTCATCTTTCTGCGAGTGGTTATAGCGATAAGGACGTACGGACACAGCTGGTGCGCCTGGGTAAACTGTGATACGATGATCTGCTGCCCGGGGTGGGGGCAACCCTGTTGGAGGATTTATGATGGGTTGGAAGTCTGAAATTTGCTTATCCAAGTCCAATTCTTGTGACTTAGATAAAGAAGCTACAGTGCTAAACTGTGGAACTTGGACTGCTCCATCTAAAGCCTAAATGACCCACATTTGATCACCCTTTTCAAGGGATTGAAGATCAGCATGGGTACAAGCCTTTTGTGTAAGAGAAGGATCACCATTTAGCCGTAGAGTTCTCCCATCAACCTGAAATTCCATAGATAGCTCTACCCAGTTGGTCGTAACGTCACCCAAAGTAGCCAACCAAGACACACCAAGAATTATATCCACACCACTCAATGGAAATATATAGCAATCAATGTGAAACATATGGTTATCAAGTGTAAAAGGAATAGCCTTACAAATACCCACCGTGTCAATTGTCGTGCAATCGCCCAAGATTATGGTGAAACATGTTGAGTAGTAAATCATCAGTTTAAACTTCTTTGCCACATATTCTGCCAAGAAGCAGTGTGTTGGTCTCAGATAGACAATAACAGGTGTATGGGGGGAATACACCTGCAAGTACAGCTTTTTGAAAATATGAGATTTACAGTGGACTTAAGAACACATGTGACTTGTAAAACAATCAGTAGACTGAAAGGTCCTCTTATAGGTAACCTGAGTTTTGATCAGAGTTTAGATTTAGCAGTGGAATAAGTAAACACATTTTCAACACACACTAAAGAGTAAAGTAGTAAGAACACAGGGGATTTATAGTGGTTCGGAGTTAAACTCTCCTACATCCACTTTTCCTAATTTAACAGGAGAATTTTTTAACCTCAGGAATTCCTTGTTTTAGAGTGCCAAAGTGCACTGATAAAGAATAGCTTCTCTTGATCTCTAGGGTTTTCCCTGAGTCTAAGTCCTCTCAAGATTTCAGACTGAGACACTACTCAGCTTACTTTCTTTCAACTCACAGCATTGAACCTATTTCAGTTTAAAGGCTTCAGTTCTCCAACTAAGGTTGAGATAACCCTTTACAATGATGAACAATATCTAGGTTGGGTTATCTCAGTAGGCTTCTAAGGATATTACAATGTAAGCCTAATTACAGAGTTGAGCTCTAAACAATGTAAGCACTTGGGAAATTAATATGATTTTGAGTGCTAGAGAATTGAGATGATCTTTAGAGAGCTTTTAGAAATTCAGATGAGCTTGATAGTTTCCCCTACTTAGCTTCTTGTTCAACTGCTGTATTTATAGACTTAATTCAAAAGACTATCCGTTCGAGAGATAGTTTCAAATTAAGCTATTTTGGTAGTCCAACGTTCTTTAAAATCTTTCTCAGATTTTAGAATGGTCAAATATGTCAATTGTTGTAGTCCAACGTTCTTCAAGATCTTCTTCAAATTTTGGATAGTCAACTCTTAAGCATTAATGGATGAAAGCTCATTAAATGCCTGCTTAGAGTTAATGCAACCGCCTTTGAAAAACTGTGCCTTCCTAGGTTGTTGGTTGCTTCTGATCCTGGTACTGATAGGTCAGTCTTTTGTGTCTGGTCCGTACATAGGTGGCAGCTTCCCATTTGTCTGACTTAATTGTTCTTCAGTCCAGTCAAACGGTTACATTGAAGTCTTCTGTCTTTTCATCAGGTGACTTAGAACATTCCATTTGTTGCATTTAACACTTCATTCTTGTGTTGCAACTACCCTTATTTAATACTGAAGTGTATCAAATGCATCAGGCTTGTTCTTCTCAGGGGAGTTCCTCAGGGCACCTTTACTCAGTCTCCTGGGGTGCCTTTAATCCGAGGTGGGTGTATCTCCTAACACTTCATTAGGCTAGTTTTATCTAAGGTAGCATGATTTTTTATAACTTAGTTTTTCTAAGTTCTTGACATAGCCTCCTAACAGTTAGACTATTTTCTAAGTTTTACAACTCCTTAGCTTATCAAGGGAGTCTTTGGGATTATATCAAAACATCTTATTAATCATTTCCCAACAATTTCCCCCTTTTAGATAAGATCAAAGACTCTACTGAATTGACTACATATCAGTGGACTTGTATTTAGAAAAAAATTAATTTTAAAAGCTCCCCCTGAAAGTGTACCTGCAGGTTAGTTAGGTATTTCATATAAAATAGTGCAAGGGCCTAACAGATAATAAGATATTATCTTGGGCTCAAAAGGATTAAATACTTTCATTAACTGAAGTTTATTACAGTTTACAATCTTTCTCACTGTAATCAAGAGTGATACTATCTTGCCCAAAAATAGAGGAAAACAAAAGATAACTTCTTCAACATCCTTCTCCTTCTATCTTCATTGCACTTCTTCAAACAAGCTTCAAAGGTTGGCAAAAGTTGGCTCCAAGCCATACTGACTGAATACTCTCTTTTTCACCTCCATCTTCTTCTTCATCACATCAGTAGAGTGTCCCGTGAGCCTAGTCTGCTCACAGATTAGTAATCATTCACCCAAGATTTACTGGAGATTGATTTCTCCACTTGCATCCACCGAAGGCATGAATAGGATGGGTCCAGGGGCCTTGAAAGGTTCTCCACCACTATGCTCTTCCCAAGCATTCAGAACCCTGGGGTAGAGGGCAGACCAGTTCTCCACCATCTTCTGGTGGAATACATAATCAGCTTCAACACCTTCAAACGCCCCTGTCTTATAATAGGAGTAGACAAACTTCCTTTTTATCTCTTCCCATTGATCATTGAGATCCTTTGGAATCCAGGCATCTATGTGAGGGAATTTGGCAACCGGTTCACTGATCTGCCTCTGATTTCTCCTGCCTTTCATTCTCCAGTAGGAGTTCTTGGGTCTCCTGGGTGATGGAGGTTTCATCACTTGACCACTCTCCATAAGCCTCATTTTCTCCTCAGCCTTCTGTTTGTTGTGCTCATCAAGTGACTGTCCTGACTTTACTGCTTGAGCCAGAGGACTCAGAGTAGACTTAAACAAATCCTCAGTAGAGAGTACTTCTCTGCCTTTTCTCTCGTAAGATTTGCTCCTTAGCCTTTGACAATCTGGTTTCTCTCCCTACATCAGCAATTCCTTTCCTTTTCTCATGAGCAGTAGCCTGCTCACCTTCCTTGACAAGAGTGTCATTTCTTTCCTGACATCAGCAACAAATTTTTTAGGGTCAGGCCCCTTTCCAACTGATGGTCCTCCAAGAGGCCTGTCCTGTCTCTCTCCTTTTCTTTTCCCCTTCTTGCTAACTCTCGTAGAGAGTTCAGCAAGAGCCATAGAGTGCTTGGCAGTATCCTGTTCAACTACCCTCAGATTGGTTAGACAATGCTCAGTCTCTTAATTCAGTGTCTTTAGGTGATACGCAGTATCCACTCCAAAGTCGGTGAAGGGCTTTAACTTCTCCTCAATCATTAAATTTGTAGCAGCCTAAGTGGGAAGCACTGAAAGTGGCTGCCTAACCTGAGTCTCCACCTCCTCTTTCAGGGCATTCTCCCTCCTGATAAAGTAATCATCCAACCTGTTCATCAGGCCACCTGCCAAGGCATTGATGGTAGCCTGAATCAGCCTTTCCCTTTCATCAACATTCTCTTGCCTGCCTCTCTTGCTCCAAACTTGTCTTCAAATCATTGATCTCCTTAGAGAGATGCATCTCCATCTTATCCACATTGGCTGATAGGTTGGTGATTAGAGTCAAATTAGATCCCTGGATCTGATCGAGTTGCAATCTTTTTTTCTTTAATCGTGGGCTCAACACTAGCTTGAACAACACTTTGAATGACCCCTTCAATCTGAGCAATAGGGGTTTCATCAGGAGAGGGCACAACTTCCTTCTGAGTCCCCTGTAACTCATGTTGATTGGCAATGTCCTGATTTCCAGTGCCCTGACTCACAGTTGCCTAAGAAGTCCCCTAACCAGCATCAGTCTGACCCTCATTAGTTGGGTTGGCTTCTTCATCCCATCTTTCTTGTCCAGATCCTCCATTTTCTTTTCTTTAGGTCTTTTCATCATCCTGACCTCCTCCAGTTTCTTGGCAACCAGTTTGCCAAACTCCCATTCAGTCAATAGTAGATTGACCTTCTTTACCTCAGCAAATTCCAGTACTTCTCTTTCTTCCTTCGTCCAAAAGGATTCTCCCTTTCCCTTCAGCGCCTCCAGCAACTCATACAAGTAGCCATCCTTCAATTTTACAAGTAGCCTGACCCTCTCAAATATTTCTTTGAGGGTTGGATGAGAGTTCAAGGCAGGATATAGGGTCTCTATTTCATAGCTTGCCTCCTCCTTTAGAGAGTCCGGATAAGTGTACTAGACTTCCTCTTCATCCTCTACTTCAAACACAAGCAATATGTCAGTTCCCTGTGTGATGGGGGGTTCTGATTTGGCTACACTTTCAGGTTGTTGAGAGCCTTCAGCGGGGTTATCATGAGTTGTGGGTTCAGGGGATGTGATTTTAGCTCCTTCATTGGACTTTTGAGAGTCCTTAGAGGCTTCTTTCCCTTCATCTGAATCAGTTACTTTATCATCACTTTGCTCAGTACTCTCCTCCTCCTCCTCTTCTTCTTCCTACTCACCCTCCTGGCCTTTTTCAATGCCTTTCAGGGCAGTGGAGGTAAGGAGATGAATGGGGGATTTCATTCCTTCCTCGTCCTCCTCAGTGGACTTTTCAGCAGATGAGTGAGTGGTGGAAGTCTCAGAGCTGCTACTCATGGCCTTACTCTCAACAAAAGCCTTTTTTACTAGCTTCCTCTTCTACTTTTCCAGATCCTCTTCCTTGTGAGACTTCATCTTCTCACTGGGTTTCAAGGCTCTTTTCTTCAAATCCAAAGGTTGACTATCCTTAGTGGGGTCAGTGGAGGGGGTGGCCCTCTTTCTTGAATCAGGGCCCTCTACTTTCATCTTTTCCATCAGTTTCTCCGAGTTGAACAAGATTTTGGCCTTGTTCCATGGTCTTGCATCATGAAATGGGTACTTGAGGTTGAGTTTCTCCAGAATCAAACAAACTTTTAGGGCATAGCACAGTTTGTGCTCTATCACCAACCTTCCCTTCAACTCCTTGAGTTTGTTTCTCTCCTCCCTCAGACTTGAAATAAAAAATCCATGCCAGTTGAATTTTGTTCTTCCAGTAGTGTGAACAATGGCAGCCATCAACCTCAACTTTATTTTGCTAACTTGCTCTATACTCCCCTGGTTGGCCAAAATACATTTCCCAACAATCTCAACCAGAACCTCAAATTTTGTCTTCAACAGCTTCTTGTTGAGATTAGGGACATACTGCTCCTTCTTCTTGGTGATAACATCCAAGAACTCCACCTCTTGTCCCGCCATGAAGGTGCTAGCGTCCAAGCCCTCACTTGGAAGCCCTAGAAAGTCATGAAGATCCTCCTGCCTAAGCACAAATTTGTGCCTCTTCATTACTGGCACAGTAATGACTTGACCCTTCTTGTCCTTTTTAGTTTCACTTTTCTCCATCATCACAGCAGACATGATGGATGTAACACTTTTATCCATCTCCACAAAGAATTCAAATACTTGTCTATCATAACATTTTTCAGGGCCATTGGACAAAAACTTGCTAAGGCCAGCATTTTTGACATATGTTAGCCAAAATCGTGATGATTTCCATGCAAGTGAACGTGGTCGTTGTTGTCGTGGCAAGTTAACCAAGTTAAATATCGAACACAGGGAAACGATGCGATACCAAACAAGAATTGAATCTCTACAAAAGGCTAATAGCTAGGAAAGCAAGAAAACCATCAAGGATTCTATCTACTATGGCAAAGCAAAGTAAATCCTAACTATCACCTCAAAGAAGTGAGCAAGTGTGAAGTGTACATGGAAGTAATCCTACTATGGTTCCTCTAGAAACCTATCCATCCTAGCATGTAAAAGAACTCTTGGTGTCTTAGTCAAGCCAACTAGTGTCTAGATCTCTCTAGAACACAAGGTAAGGGCTGTATTAGGTGTCTAGATCTCTCTACAACTCCTAACACTCCAATTAAGAGGTCTTAGGCTAATATGCAATTCTCATTGGTCATACAAGTCAAACATCAAACACTTTGTATGCATATAGTTCTTATAGCTCAATTCTCATTTCATTGCTAAAACATATAAGCCATACAATCCAATTAAACATCCCAAGCATTCATACAAGTCATTAATAAGAGAACTAATTTATCAAGATCACTAATTCATGCATAGGATTAACAAGAGACTAAATTCACCATAGTATTCATACAACCATGCAACAAAAGATTAGCCCATGGGTAATTGGAAATGAAAATCAACAATTAAGATATAGACAAACATGATTAACACTAAAATGAATTGAAATACAAGAAATCTTACCAAATGTTGGAGAATTGAAAGACAATCATCAAACCTTCAAAATGCTATCTTCTAATCCAGAATGCAAAATGAGAAATTAAACCATACAATTGTAGCTAATAACGAGACTAATCTAGTGGAGAAACCGGATTAACGATCCAATGGATGGATCTAAAGTAATTGTAGAGAGAAGTGTGAAATCTAACTAAGAACCCACTAATAACCTCTAATCTCTCTCTAAAACTACCTAATGATCTAACTAATGAAGAAGATGATTGAGAATCTGATCCTTGAGGTATTTATAGTGCCCACAATGCTTGATCCAATATGCCCTTCATTAAACACGCGAAAAGACGAGAATACCCCCGAAAAAGTGAAAATCCGGACTCACGCTCGGTCTTTAGAAGGGCTGCGCTCGGACGCTAAACTAGTGTGCTGACGAGCACCCCTGAACTGCTGACTGAGCGGCCAAGATTTGGCTGTCCAGAGTGATTTCGCTCGGACGCTGAAGGGCTGTGGCTCGGTCATCCTTGAGCCTGCGCTCTGTCGCTGTGTAACTTGTGACGTCCAATTTCGACTTTTGCATATTCGATCCCATGACTCATCTAGGCTACCTAGGGTCTTCAATTGAGTATTAGGCACATCCCTATGAGCTCGGATTGCATCATCTCATATCCAATAGTCGGGAATTGCTCATTTTTGCTCGTTTTTACCTACAATGCACATTTTCTTGCCACCAAAGGGTTAATAGCACAAAGTATACCAAATTAGGGTCAAATATGAATATAAGCACATCAAAACCATATAGAAATGGATGTAAAAAGATGCAATTATGACCCTAATCATACCCCCAAACTAGATTGTTGCTCGTCCTCGAGCAACGAAGCGATAAGATAGGGGAATAATTGTATCGATGAAGCATCAAGCACACAATCAAATGCCATATATACATCACCTAATATCATGCAATCTATAAATGTAGTATCATCTCATCAACCATTTACATAACATCAATGCACACAAGATCAAATCAATGTGTCAAAATCCTCACTAGATAGTGTATCACTCAAGCTCTCAAGTGTATGAGGTTCACTCAACATCACACATAGTACATCCACTACCATAAGCTAGATAAAAGTCTCAAATTTTCCACCACTTGACAAGTAATTCATCATCAAATCAAAGAGGACTTTTTATTTGGTTGTAGTGTTGGCTCTTTGGTAAGGGTGGGATATTTTTGGATAGAAGTGACTATCATACTAGTGGAGTAAGAGGTCAAGACTCTACTCTTCCAAAGATAGGTTGCAAGTGATCAAGTTGCAACACCATTTCAACCACTTAACATTTTTCTTCACACTTCTTCCTTTCAAGAATTTTTCCACTTCCTTTCTTTTGCAATTTTTTATCACATCACCAACACATTAGGAACATAAGCTCTTCTTCACATCTTTTCATTCAACACAACTTCCACTTTTTTTTTCACATCTTCATCTTTTGTTTCTTTCACTTTTCTTCACCATCTTATCCACCAAGCTTGCTTTCAAAGTACATGTAACACTCTTATCCTTATATAAGCTCCACTAGTAATAGGGAAAATAAGGCTCAAAATGAAGGATAATCAAGCTACAATCATAGGTTGCCAAAGAAAAATGCCAAAGGCACAAAATGGCTAAATATGGAATCATTGTCATGGCAAGGATAATTTGGCTAAGTGACTCATATAAAATCAAAGATGGCCTCAAATC
The DNA here is from genome assembly GCA_026898435.1 of Prunella vulgaris. NCBI lineage: Eukaryota > Viridiplantae > Streptophyta > Magnoliopsida > Lamiales > Lamiaceae > Prunella > Prunella vulgaris. The sequence goes on from JAPKLY010000303.1 coordinate 65,132, forward strand.
ATTTTTGACAACTCATTACAAAATGTGATCTCAAACAAGACTCAAATCAAGTTCTAGAGTAGAAATGCACCATGTGGAAATCACATCAAGAAATGTCATCCGTTTAAGATTGAAACGGGCAAAATAGGCTCAAACGTCACGGGTCAAGGTGATCATGACTCATATCATATCAAACATGTACACATCAATAATGTATCAAGCATCAAAGAATCAACTACACTATAGACAAAAATGAATTAAGCAATATACACACTACACTTAACCATGCACTATCTACATCATCCACACAACCATAAGCATATCTCATGCCACACTACTCTCAACTAGCAACAATATGGCAAAAATCAACAAGCAAAACAAAGCATTCATATAAGCACATAATCTAAAAACATCATAGAAGCACTAGAATCATCCTAAACATAGCATTGCAATGAGACTTGCGAAATGAACACACCCCCCCAAACTTTTTTGGACCAAGGGTCTAAAAAGTTTGGCAAAGAGTGGAGAAAAGATCATGCAATGCACAATAAAGCACAATACAACAAGAATCAACACATAAGCTCAAAATAGCAATCTACAAGACAAGAAACTAACATGAGGAAAAGGAAGCAAGTATCAAGCATAAGTAACAAGGGAGTATAGAAAACATACCTATGGAAGGAAGTGAAGAGTAGAAATGTTGAGCTTGAATTCCAAGAATTTCCTCTCCTCTTCTTGTGTATTTTGGAAGAGTGTGTGTGCAAGAATGTGGTGTAAAATATATGTGTTTGTGTGTGGAAAATGGTGTATAATGGTGTAGGAAGAAAGTGTGGTCAAAACAAGAAAAATGGTAAAAATTGCTCACCACTAATGCTGCGCTCGGTCGCCTGTTGAACGACGCTCGGACGGCAGTGTAACGGAGCTCGGACGCGCTTCATGCCTTCTGACCGAGCGGGAATTAAATATCCGAGTCATAGCGAATAGCTCGGACGCCTGTGGGCCGGCGCTCGGTCGCCAGTGGACCGGTGCTCGGTCGGAGAAATTTTTCTCAATTTCAAATTTAAATTACCTACACCCATTCAAACCATTTTTAACCATCACAAACATCATCAATCAATATCAAATAGCCAATATGAAGAATGATCACACCCCCCCCCAAACTTTTTCGGATTGTCAATCCTAAAAGTTTGGAAAAGAATGATGAATATGGCATAGGTTAAGCAATTAAAGCACAAATCCAAATATAATCATGCACAACACTATCCAAAACCAATCCTACCATATCAATATAAACTCCCCCAAACTATCAATTAAGCACAAGTAAAAATCAAGAGTGAAATAGCACAAATTACTTCCAATTCCACAATCATGAAAACAAAAGGAAAATCTAACGAACAAAGGGTATAAGGGTGGGTTGCCTCCCACCTAGCGCTTGGATTTAACGTCCCCTAGCCGGACGACACTAATGTTAGCTAAATGGCCAAGGATATGTATCAATTTCCCCATCATATAACAATTTCAAAGCATAATGATTAAGGAAACAAGTAGGATTTCTACCCCAAACCCCTACTTTCCTTATCAATTTGAAATTATAAGCACATGCATTATCTTCTTCTTTTCTTCTCAACCTAATCCACCCCCATTTTCTACTATCAAAATTGTTTAAGAGGATTCTTAATTCAACCTTTGAATCAAATATATCAAGAGGCAAGATGAAATCAATATGAACAACATTATCAATGTAAGCATAAGTGGAAGAGTTTAAGGGATTAGAAATGCTCATTTCTCCTTGAAGCTCATGTTCCACTTCATTTTGTTGTTCTTCCTCCATGAAGCTCATGTCCATAGGTGGACATTCATCTTCCTCTTTTTTAACGAGTTGAATGACCTCTATCCTTTTCACCACAATTTGGTCCTCTTTCTCATCCTCCCCTTCCTTTTCTCCTTCATCTTCTACTTGATTCCTATCAATTTTAACACAAGAAGTAGAGTCATAAATTTCTTTGTCAAGAGATATAGAACGAATGGTGAAAGAAGAAGGATCATAAGATCCTTTATCATTATAGTGCAAGATTATCTTGAAGTCTTCATCATTCAAATCTTTATTCTCTTCAAGAAATCGATCAATTTGATCATATACATCTTCTTTTGGTTGATCTTCTTCTTTCTCTTCTTTTTCTACTTCTTCTTCCTTATAAATGGAAGGAGGTGAAGGATATAAGTATGAACTTGGATAGGGAGAAGAATAAGGATAGGGATAATGGTATGGATGGTGGTAGGATAGTTGAGGTGGAGGTTGATACGGGTGATGTTGATACACATATGGGTAAGGTTGATATATGTAGGAATTAGGAGGATATGTGTATTGTGGAGAATACGAGTAATGGTTGTATTCGCCCATCTTCAATAAGTTCACTCCTACAAAAATAAGCAAGTATCAACACTCACCAAGAATAGTCAAGAAAATAAAGAAACAAAGGAAAACAAAGTAAACATCAATACAAGCCTAACAAAGAGATCATTTCCCCAGCAACGGCGCCAAAAACTTGTTTGCCAAAATCGTGATGATTTCCACGTAAGTGAAAGTGGTCGTTGTTGTTGTGGCAAGTTAACCAAGTTAAATATCGAACACAGGGAAACGATGCGATATCAAGCAAACAATGAATGTCTACAAAAGGCTAATAGCTAGGAAAGCAAGAAAACCATCAAGGATTCTATCTACTATGGCAAAGCAAAATAAATCCTAACTATCACGTCAAAGAAGTGAGCAAGCATGAAGTGTATATGGAAGTAATCCTACTATGGTTCCTCTAGAATCCTATCCATCCTAGCATGCAAAAGATCTCTTGGTGTCTTAGTCAAGCCAACTAGTGTCTAGATCTCTCTAGAACACAAGGTAAGGGCTCTATTAGGTGTCTGGATCTCTCTACAACTCCTAACACTCCAATTAAGAGGTCTTAGGCTAATATGCAATTCTCATTGGTCATACAAGCCAAACATCAAACACTTGGTATGCATAAAGTTCTTATAGCTCAATTCTCATTTCATTGCTAAAACATATAAGCCATACAATCCAATTAAACATCCCAAGCATTCATACACGTCATTAATAAGAGAACTAATTTATCCAGATCACTAATTCATGCATAGGATTAACAAGAGACTAAATTCACCATAGTATTCATACAACCATGCAACAAAAGATTAGCCCATGGGTAATTGGAAATGAAAATCAACAATTAAGATATAGACAAACATGATTAACACTAAAATGAATTGAAATACAAGAAATCTTACCAAATGTTGGAGAATTGAAAGACAATCATCAAACCTTCAAAATGCTATCTTCTAATCCGGAATGCAAAATGAGAAATTAAACCATACAATTGTAGCTAATAACGAGACTAATATAATGGAGAAAACGGATTAAAGATCCAATGGATGGATCAAAAGTAATTGTAGAGAGAAGTATGAAATCTAACTAAGAACCCACTAATAACCTCTAATCTCTCTCTCTAAAACTACCTAATGATCTAACTAATGAAGAAGATGATTGAGAATCTGATCCTTGAGGTATTTATAGTGCCCACAATTCTTGGTCCAATATGCCCTTCATTAAACGTGCGAAAAGATGAGAATACCCCCAAAAAAGTGAAAATCCAGACTCATGCTCGGTCGCTAGAAGGGCTGCGCTCGGACGCTGAACCAGTGTGCTGACCGAGCGCCCATGAACTGCTGATCGAGCGGCCAAGATTTGGCTGTCCAGAGTGATTTCGCTCGGACGCTGAAGGGTTATGGCTCGGTCGTCCTTGAGCCGGCGCTCGGTCGCTGTGTAACTTGTGACGTCCGATTTTGACTTTTGCATATTCGATCCCACAACTCATCTAGGCCTCCTAGGGTCTTCAATTGAGTATTAGAAACATCCCTATGAGCTCGGATTCCATCATCTCATATCCAATAGTCGGGAATTGCTCACTTTTGCTCGTTTTTACCTACAAAGCACATTTTCTTGCCACCAAAGGGTTAATAGCACAAAGTATACCGAATTAGGGTCAAATATGAATATAAGCAGATCAAAACCATATAGAAATGGATGCAAAAAGATGCAATTATGACCCTAATCAACATACTCAAATGCATTTCTGATATGGTGAAGGTTTGGGTCATTTAGGGCGTTTTGGTTATGAAAGCATACTATAGGTTCATACCAGAAATTTTTGTTGTTGGAGAGTTCTTTGAAATCAATGTGGGGTTGAGTCATTTTTGAAACTAGGATGCAAGGACACAAGGGTTGAAGGTTATAAGAGTTGGGAGTTGAGAGAAATGGGAGAAATAAGGAATCGTGGGTAGAACTGCTAAGTATGGAAGTTATTTATATGAGTAATCAAGGGTGGAGATTTAATCTGAAGAAAACTGATCAAAGGTTGAGATCAGAGTGATAATTTGGAAGATAAAGTGATTTATCTTCCCAAGTGTTTTGTAATTATTACCAAAAATTGAAAGTGGGTTGAGCTAAGATCAAGGGTTAGGATTTAAATAAATGACGGTTAAAAATGGGGCTTTTCATGAGAAAAAACTTCTCAAATACACCTCCTGAGATTTTACTGCACACTTACTATCGCATTAAATGCGCCACAGGCACGGTTACCAATAAAGTAACCGTCAGTCAGAGGATGTTCAGTGGAGTTGACAGTCAGTTGACTTCTTTTCTACTTAGTGGAGTTGATTCCACTGACTATCAGGGGGCCTGAAGATATCAGTGGACTTATAAGCTGAGTCCACTGATGTTAGGTTGACCCTTCCCGCTTGAATAGTGGCCTGTGAATTTATCAGATACGCAGATAATTCCCCCTAACTTGAGTCTCCTGATCAATTTCCTGATTCAGGATCAAGTAATCCTAACTCAACTGATAACTCATGGAACCTAGCTTCAGCCAGAGGTTCTGTGAGTATGTCAGCTCTTTGTTTGTCAGTGTGGATTTTCACAAGGCATACATCCTTCTTCTCCACATGATCTCTGATGAAGTCATGCCTTATATCCACATGTTTGCATCTTGTATGAAGTACAGGGTTCTGTGATATTGCTATTGAACTGATCACAGAAGATGGGTACTTCATTGGCCTAAATGTTATAGTCAATTAATTGCTGCCTTATCCACAAGATTTTAGCACAGCAACTTCCAGCTGACATGTATTCAGCTTCAGTGGTGCTTGTTGCCACTGAGCTTTGCTTCTTTGAGAACCGTGAAATCAGTTTATTCCCAAGAAATTGACAGGTTCCTGTGGTTGACTTTCTGTTAATTTTGCATCCTCCATAGTCAGCATCTGAGTAGCCTATTAATTCGAACCAAAGTCCCATATTAACAGTACCCTTGAGATATCTTAGAATTTTCTTTGTGGCTTCCAGGTGACTCTTCTTAGGACTAGCCTGATACCTTGCACAGATTCCTACTGCATAAGTGATGTCAGGCCTGCTTGAAGTGAGGTATAGAAGGGTCCAATTATTCCTCTATAAGTAGTCTGATCCACAGCTTCTCCTTCTTCATCAGGTTCTAGTTTGGTATTGGTGTTCATAGGTACCCTGACCACCTTGCTTGAACTGCATCCAAACTTTTGTATCAGCTCCCTTGTGTACTTGGCTTGATTGATGATGATTCCTTTAGGGGACTACCTGACTTGCAGTCCTAGAAAGAAGTTCATCTCTCCCATCATGGATATCTCAAATTTTCCTTTCATGAGATGTGAGAATCTGGTACATAGGTCTTCATTTTGTGATCCAAAGATGATGTCATCCACATAGATCTGAACTAGGAGGATGTCATCTCCATGAGTGATTCTAAAGAGTGTCCTGTCAACACTCCCCTTAATGAAACCATGCTCCAAGAGAAACTACGACAAAGGTTCATACCAGGCTCTTGGGGATTGTTTCAGGACATATAAGGCTTTTCTAAGCTTATACACTTTGTTGCCTTCCTCAAACCCAGGGGGTTGTTCTACATAGACATCTTCATTCAGAACCCCATTGAGGAATGCACTCTTGACATCCATTTGATAGACCTTGAATATCTTGTGGGCAGCATATGCAAGGAATAGCCTGATAGCCTCTAGTCTGGCTACTGGTGCAAATGTTTCATTATAGTCAAATACTTCAACTTGAGAGTACCCCTTTGCCACCAGCCTTGCTTTGTTTCTGACAATTACATCATTTTCATCCTTCTTGCTTTTGAACACTCTTTTGGTTCCAATGATGTTTGCATGCTTGGGCCTCTTGACTAGCTCCCATACTTGATTTCTTGTGAATTGATTCAGCTCTTCTTCCACGGCAATTATCCAATTAGGATCTTTTAATGCTTCTTCTATTGTCTTGGGTTCCTGTGCTGATAGAAAACAACAAAAGAGAGCATTCTCACCATGAAAACTTCTAGTTTTGACTCCAAGGTTAGGATCTACAAGAATCTGATTGATTGGATGATCAATCAATCAGCTTCTTCTGGATTGTCCTCTCTCAGTGGGGTTATCCACAGGGGATATCCCTTCTTCTGGGATTGATTCACTAGATTGGGCAGCATTAAGTAAGTCTGGAGAGAGAGCAGAGGGAAGGAGGCCTTAGTCATCATTCAGGGTAATTTCAAAGTTATCAGAATAGTCTAGTCTGCCTTCCCCCTGAATGTTATGCTTAGTTTCTGTCTCAACTTGGCCAGTTTCTTCATTGACAGATGTTACCTGAGGAGCTGGGATTGTGTCATTCAGCTCATTCCCATCATTGTTGATTTCTTCAGGTTGGTTTGGCCTCTGTGTCACATCTCCTGAGTCCTTTGATCCTAAGTTGTCCCATGTAGGAAGATATGCATCCACTGACTTGTCAGTGGACTTATCCAGGCTCAGACTAGTCATTTTATCCGTGATATTCTTGATGGCCTGATCTTTCCTTGACTCAAGAATAGATTCAAAAAAAAAAATTGGGTGTTTCTTCCACCACAAGGGTTCTAAGATTGTATACCCTGAAAGCTCTACTGATTTGGGAATATCCATGGAAAATTCCTTCATCAGCTTTGCTATCAAAAGTTTTCAACTGTCTCTATCCATTGTTGTGAATGAAATACTTACAACCAAATACATGGAAGTAGGATACCTGGGGTTTCCTACCATTCCACAGGTCATAGGGGGTTTTGCCTTGAGTTTTGGTGAGCATGGACCTGTTTTGAGTGTAACAAGCTGTGTGAATTGCTTCAGCCCAAAACCTTTTGGGAATTAGTGCATCAGCAAGCATCGTTCTAGCAGCTTCTTTCAGTGTCCTGTTTCTTCTTTCAGCTACCCCATTTTGTTGGGGTGTTCTTGCAGCTGAGGTCTCATGGGATACACCTAACTCACTACAAAAGTCAGTAATAATAGAGTTTATGAACTCAGTACCTTTATCAGATCTTATCTTGACAATAGATAGGCTCTTTTCATTTGATAGCTTCTTTAGAATTTCAGGTAGCCTGTGTTGAGTTTCCTTTTTGGTAGACATGAATATCACCCAAGTGAATCTGGAAAAGTCATCAACTACCACCAGTGTGTATTTGTTTCCATTTTTGTTGGTTGGTATGACAGGTCCAAATAGGTCCATGTGTAGTAGTTGGAGTATCCTGTCAGTGGAGGGACTTGGTTTTCCTTTGAATGAGGCTCTAATTTACTTCCCTTCTTGGCAAGCTTTGCAAATGTGATCCTTGTTGAACACCTCATTAGGTATCCCTTCCACTAGACTCAACCTTGATATTTTATTGAGTGTTTTGAAGTTCAGGTGATTGAGTCTCCTGTGTCATAGCCAGGTCAAGTCACTGGAGCTTTTGGCAATAAGACATGTCTCTTCTGGACATGATCTCCAATCTGCAAGATAGACATTTCCTTTCCTTGACCCTGTTAGTAGTACCTGTGTGTTTGATGCATTTCTTACACAACACAGGTTACTTGAAAACTCAACATTATAACCATTGTCACAAAATAGGCTTATAGATAGCAAGTTATGTTTTAGTCCACTGATATATGATACATTTGTTACCTGGACTGTCCCTATCATCAGGGTACCATAACCTTTTGTGATTCATTTGGAGTTGTCACCAAAAGTGACCTGTGGGCCTTTCTTTTCTTTGTAGTTTGTCAGGAGACTTTGGTTGCCTGTCATGTGCCTCGAGCAGCCACTATCTAGGTACCAGTCATCTTGAGATTCCAAAGAGTCCAGCATAAAGATTAATTCTTGGGTACCCATCTTGTGTTGGGTCCTATTTGGTTAGCGTACCTTTTGGGATCCAAATCTTCTTAACAGACCTAATTACATTGGTCTTGCGGATTCTTCTCCCATAAACATCTACATAGACAGTGGGGTCCCTAGATGCCCTAGGAGTTGACTGTCTATAAGTCTCTGTGGAATAGGTGGCCTGACATTCCTCCTTTTCCTAGAGGACCTTGGTGCAGCTGGTCTGAAGTGTTGTTGATAAGGAAGGGTATGACTCCTCTCATAGGGAACATATGAGGGAGGTCCCCTATAATGAACCCTTCTGTCAACTCCCCTGACAGTGGGTTCAGGCCAGTTTGTCCTATGCCTAGATTGTCTCCTGAGAGATGATATGGGTTGAAGATAGGTGTACTGAACACTATTCCATTTGTTCCTTGAAGGATGATTCCTACTTTGGAATTGACCCTTCTTGGAATCTGTTCTGGGAGGTGCATAGGCTGTTCTAGCCTTTACAATAGGCCTACTAGGCACTATCATCTCCTTAGTTGGTTCAGCAGGCCTTTTGCCCTTATCAAGGATCCTACTGGGATTCTCAGTGGACCTTACAAACACTCTCTCTCCACTTCTAGTATATGCAGTGTTTAGAGGACATTCTGAGGTTGTGCATGGGAAGAATCCTATCCCATGTCTGCTGTCAGAACTATTTTGCAAGCTCAAAATTTCCTCTATAGCAAGAGAGGGTTTGTTTAAAGCTTCTAATCTTCTCAGCAAATTATCCTCAGAATCTTTCAGCATATTAACATTGTTGATTGTTTGGTGTAAATGAGTCCTCACGCAAGTGTACGTGTTCGCTATTAGCGTGGTAAACTTGACCAAGTTTTAATATATATCAAACCCAAAGGAGACGGGGGCTTGTAAGGAAAATTCGTTGTTTCAATTGGCTAGCTAACAAAGCAATAAAGGGGAAAGGTATCTATCGTCTACTAATGCGTCAAAGAAGTAAACTACCTATCACCTTGGGTTGCAAAGTGAGCAAATGTGAGGGATATGTGCTAGTGTACTATCCTATGTTTCATGGAGTGAAGCATCACTTTATCATGCAATGAGATTGTGTATAATCAATGGGCAAGCCACTCTAACATGCAAAAGGTTTCCCTAATAACATATCAAAGCCTCTAATTGTTAATCTAATTCACTAGAGATAATTCTCACTATCTTAGGAATTTTATCAAACACTTGATATGCATTGGCCTTAATACAAGAAAGTTTAGGAAAATAGCTCTACTTTCGCAAGAGACTAACTCCCTAATGGCCCTAATTATCATCTGCACATGCACGCATTCATACAATCCATCAATGTAGAGAATTGATCATACAACAACTCAAAGCATTCAAAAGATCAACATATAACTACACTACTCCATAGGAATCATACACTAACACATAAAGGAATTAGCTCATGGCTAATTGAGTAAACATGGGAACAATTAAGCTAGGAACAATCATCATTAAGCAAGAAATGTAAAGAGAATTACCTATTACAATGTAAATTGGAAAGATACAATTTACCTCTAAAATGCTAACTAGCAATCCGACAATGGAAATTGAAATTCAATCAGTGAGAATGTAGCCTTAGACCAGACGAGAATGCAGGAATTAACGGATCAACGATCAAAGTGGTAGATCAAAAGTTATCTAAGAATTTGTGAGAAGAAATCTTAAGAAACCCACAAGTAACTACCTCTCTCTCTCTAATCTAAGAATTTAACTATGATTATGAACTAATGTGACTTCCATTATGCCTTGAGAATCTGATCCTTGGAGTATTTATAGTGTCCACAATGCTTGGTCCAAAATTCCCTTCATTAAACGTGTGAAAAGATGAAACCGCCCCCGAAATTGTGTCTTTCCGAACCGTCGCACGAGTCCATGCCTATCATCACACGAGTGCATGCTCGTGTGATCACTCGTGCGAGCCTTCATCGCCCGAACCAGAGCCACCTCGCACGAGTGCAGGCTCATGGTCACACGAGTCTGGCCTGGCTGCGCTCGAACTCGGCCTCGACTTGTCCGATCGATCCTCGACTTCCTCATTTTCTTCATATCTTGAGTTCTTGAGCTCCGATTGACTCGATTCCTTTTCCGTTGCGACCCTCTCTTCGAACTCTTCGACATGGTATATCATTTGCCTCCATTGGAGAAACTCACAATTTCTGGACTTTTACAAACTTGCTCGTCTCTTGCCGATTTTTGCTCGTTTTCACTACAAAACAAAACTTTCCAGCCAAAAAGGGTTAAACACACAAAGTATAGCATTTTAGGGTCAAATATGAACATAAAAACATCAAAACCATGTAGAAATGGATGCAAAAACATGCAATTAAGACCCTAATCATTGATAAGTGTTTTGATTTGGATTACTAGCTCATTGTTTTCACCAGCTAGCCTGATCTGATCATCAGTCAGTCCCTTGATCAATTCATCCTTTACATTGATCTGAATCTTGAGTGTTTCCACTTCATTTGTCAAGTCAATGGTCTGGGATGCTGAAGTAAGGTCTGCCTCATTCTCAGACTCAGCTAGCTTAGAATTCTCAGTGGCTAGCTTCCTATTCTCTTCTTCAAGAGTGAGGTATGCTTCTTGCAATCTAGAGAAATCAACCATCAATTGTTCTAATGAGAACTGAAGGTTGAGGTCCCCTGCTGACTCTGAGCTAGGCTCAGGTGAGTGTTCTACCAATTGACAAAGAAGGGATTATACCTCAGGTTCCTCATTGGCCATGAGGCAAAGATCATCATCACTACTATCAGTGAACATCTCCTCAGATGAGCTTGCAGCTTGCTCATCCTCTGCCACCATAGCTCTTCTTTCCAGTCTCCTGTCCCTTTTGGCTTCCCTTTCCTTTCTCTCCTTTGTACGCAGCTGAGGGCAGTCATACTGGAAGTGCCCTATCTTGTTGCACTGGTAGCATCTCTTGGTATCATCAACATCATCTTCTTCATTATCCTTTCTTCTAGAATCTGACTTTGAGGTGGATTCTTCACCTTTGTGATTTCTCCTGTATTCTTTCTCAGGCTCCTTCTGATCTTTAGGAGTAAATCTGGATTTCTTCTCCTTAGTGTCCTAATAGTATCTCTTGTATTTCCCAAATCTTGAATTCAGCTTTTCAAACCTCCTTGCTAGAAGGTTCATTTCTTCTTTCAGCTCAACTTTGCTCTGTGATTTGCATGGCTTGTTGACCTTCTTGATGTTGGTTGGTTCAACTTCAGAACTGCTTGCCTTGAAAGCTACTCATTTCTCATATGAGGAAGGCTCTTCTGTAGCTCTTTTTATGTTTAAATCAAACTCATAGGCCTTCAGTTCTGAGAATACTTGTTGCATGGACATGTTGGACAAGTCCTTGGTATTCTGCATCATGACAGAATAGACATCCCACCTAGGTGAGAGTCCCCTGAGAATTTTGAGAGCAACCTCCCTCTTGGTACAAACCTTTCCAAGGGAGTTTATCTCATTCATGATGTCAGTGAACCTGTGGTCCCGAAACGAGTAAATCAGTGTATGGGGGGGAATACACTGATGTCAGATTTTTCTGAAAGACTCAGAAAAATGCTCTAACACTCTCAGTCAGGATTTCCTGAAATACTCAGTATGCTGAAGGTCCACAGGGGCAGCAGGGACAGTTCAGTAAAGAGACAGATAAGCTGAGTGTGAGTAAAGTGCTGGAAGCTCAGTAGAGATAACAAACCTACTGACTGCTTGGAAGCGAGTCAGTTGGACTACTATCTCATTGAGCTAGAGTGCGTGCGGAAAGTGAGCCCTTAGTTTCTTCTCGTTTTAGTTTCTGAAAAGGTTTTCTCTGAGTTTGCTTAGTAAACTGGTGGTTAAGGCTGAGTGCACAGTATTAAGGTTCAGGATGATTGATTCAGTCCTGAAGGTAAAAACAATGCAGAATGTTCAGTTTATTATGATGACAGTTATGATCCTGAACAAGTATGTAAATGAGCACACAGGGGACTTTTTAACGTGGTTCGGAGATAACCAACTCCTACGTCCACGGCCTGAATTAACAGGAAGCTATCCTCAAAACCCTGAGGATAGGTGCTTGGTTTTACGTGTCAAGGGACACGGATAGCCAACTTCCTCTCTTAGGAACTGACCCCTGGGCGTTTTACAAGTCCCAGTTCTTCTAACCAACCAAATCTCACACCCTGAGTGGTTTGGTATTCTGGTTTCCAACTGAGATAGCTCTAGCAATACAAAACAATGCTGAATATAGAGCTATCGATCTAAGCAAATACAGAGTGAATCCTACTACAACACTAGGGAAATTTAATTGCAGAGTGTTGTTTCTGGTATGCTTTGAGAGCTTGGATTCTTGAGAGTTTTCACTTGGAAATTTCCCGTTAGCCTTGAATGGGTGCAAGGCTCTCCATATTTATAGTCAAGATTCAAAATAGATCCGTTGGAGGAGATCAAATCAAATCTTTCCTATTTTAGGGTGGTTGCAGGCTAGATATACTGTTTGACCTAATCGCCATGCTTAATCTGGCAAGTTTGTCCCGCCGCCTGCAACTCTGAGATGCATTAAATGCTGCACAGACTCCGTACATACGTGTCGAAAGATCATTGGCTTTCCGTTCTAACGGCTAGTTGACTTCCAGACATTGGCTTTCCGTACATACGTGTCGAAAGATCATTTGAGTCTCTTGTTAATAACTCAGTCTGAATGTTTGTCTTTATTGAAGTCTTGCTGACATTCTCTTTGTCTCTGTACTTAGGCAGATTCATCAGGGGTTTTGGGATCTAATCAAAATACTCAGATTGTCCCAACAATTTCCCCCTTTTTGATGATGCCAAAACCCTTAAGAAAATTCCTATTCATCTAAATAATCAACTGACTTAGTCAGTGAAATAGGTTCAGTACCTTCTGACAAATTAGGCACTTAGTCTATAAGATGAAAACAAGGAATGGGTTAGTAAAGTTCTTGATAAGGATACAGAAAAGTAAATTCAGGAGTCAACAAGAAGTTGTACTCAGGAAAGCAAAATCACTTCATTGATTGATATGAGAATTACAAGTATCCTGAAGCTATTACAATTCCTGAATCAACTAGCTCCTGATCTAGTCTTCATCCTTATTCCAAGCAGCTTGAGAAATTTCATACATCTCCAAGACTCGGTTCAGGACCTTCTTCATCCTGTTCCGATTTCGAACGGCCCCGGCAGTACATCCTACTCTGAAGACTTCTTCTGATATCGCTTTCCGGTCCAGTTGCTTGGAGTTCCTGAAGAGTGGAGGAGGGTACTTTATGAATTCTGGAGGACCAATATCTACACCTTCAGTGTCAGCATGTCTAATTATTTCAGCCCATAGATCCGAATGCTCCTGTGCCATCCAGTGATGGAGTATGATGTCTTTTTCTTCAGATTGATCGTCCCATAACCCCACCACATAGAATAGGTAGGCCCACCTATTCCGGATCGGAATCCATACCTCCAAATCTCAACTGGAATGAAATCCTCTACGAACTGAAGTGGAGGAGGATTCTGATCTGGATTGACCACCAATTTCCTCTGAGTCTTCATTCGAGATCCAGAAGGCATAGATTTCTTCTTCTGAACCTGCGAATTCAGGTACTCATTAGACTCTTTTAATCGTTGGATCTAACTGAGTAGCGAAATATCCTTCATCTTCGCTAACTTCTCCGCCTCAGTCATCACCGTCTTTTTCTGAATGGTCAATCCTGGATACATCTGTTCCTCCATCTCCTTATACAACGGTTCCAGAGCAAGATCCTCAGAAGACCTCAACCTCTTCGGCTCTGAACCTTCAGCAGCTTCGATGGCAGCTACAGACCTAGTCCTTTTTCTGTCTGCAGCCTTCAGTTCAGGGGGGAAGTCCTTCTTCTTGGCTTTCCCAGCAGCTATTTGCTTCTTCTCTTCCCCCTTTTTGGCATCATCGTCATTGATTCGGCCAACAACCTCATTTACTGACTCCGCCAATAAGGTGAACTGACTGTCCATCTCAGTCTGCTTCGCCTGCAGTTGCCCTATCTACCCCGCCATCCCTCTTAGGCCGACACTGAGCTTATCAATGGCTGAATTGTGTGCAGCCTTCAGTCGACCTTCGAAGTTTGTCATTCTGTTGTCCTGGGCAGAGGCAATTTCCATCTTCTCCTGTGCAGACATCTCACTCAGCAGCTCATCCTTCAGTTCAGCCTTCAGCTTGGCCAACTTTTCATCAACCAGTTGATCAATTCTTTCAGGCAGTTGTTGATCAAGGAAAGTGGCAAGCTTGTTCTCCTGCTAGGTTTGCGCATCAGAGACCATTTGATTGCAGTTCTAAATGGCCCCTTTTGCTTGCTCAGTAACAGCTGTGAGATCTACTGAGTATTGAGTCCGAACTTCTTCAAGAAGGTTAATGGCAGCATTCATGTCAGTTCCCATCTCATTTAGGTCACGATCCAGCCTATTCATCTTCTTATTCAGCACTTCAGAATTTGAACCAACCCGGCTAGTTTTTCTCTCGACGAGGATTACCCTTCTGTGAAGATTGGCAAGAGCTCGTGAGGAGTTCTGAACATATAGTGACTCGGGGGTGATCCATTTTCCTCTGACTCAGACCAGACCTGTTGGACCCTCTCCTGAAGCCTCCGCAGTCTTGGGTCCCAGGATTACTTCATCGGCCGGTGCACTGACCCCTTCAGTGCCACCTTGCTGATCATCATCAATAATCACTACATCCTTCTCAGTTTCCTTCTCCGCTTCCTTCTCCTTCTCAACTCGTTGAGGCTCGGGCTCAGGATAGATGCGTCGGACTGTTCTGACAAAGTCCACCATCTTGATCAGGTGATGTAGAGAGTTTACATCAAAGTGATCAAAGAGAGCAGTTTCTGATTCAGCAATATTGTCCCATCCTTTCGACTCTCCGAGCTGACTGGGTGGCATTTCTGATCATGGCATATGTGCGAAGTTGCACAACTGCCTCCTTCTGAGCATCCGAGACGTCAGGAAACCTCTTCTCCACCATCTCAGCAGCCGTTCCCCTTGCCACTATCTCAAAATTTGGCAGTGTGTTCTCATCAGGCGCAGGGAATGGCCATGGGGCTTCAGCCTGAACTCCTTCAGAAACCTCCGTCTGAATTCCTTCCTCCTGAGCAGGTTCCCCCTGATCCTCACCCGAGGGGGCCTCCAAACCCTGATAAGTTGAAGCAATGTCAAGGATCAGTGGTTTTGGATCAGTGGGTGCAACATCCGAAATGGCAGAGATAGGGGCGATTTTAAGTGCAGCCTGAGCTGATTCCCTCTCCGTATGTGCGTGCTGAATCATTTCTTCAGCAGCCTTCTCTTCCACAAGCTTTTTCTCTCGCTCCCCTGACCCCGGATATAGAAATTTAAGTTTCTGTTGTTTGGGTCCTGAGGGCTTAGGTTTGTCCTCCGCTGGCTTCGTAATAAGGATCCCAGAAGATTTGCTCGCCTGAGCCTTGACTCCTCCAGTCGTGCTCGCCTGAGCCTTCTTCTTCTGAGTCCTTGGACGTTTCTTGGTGCCAGCATCACCGGAATAGGCTCTGAATGGATCAATCTTTGCTGGAATCTCGAGTGATTGGGCCTGATCCACATCACCGAGATCCAGGGTCTCCAAAATCAGAGAAATTTTGGTGCCAAAGTGCATCTTGGCCTCAAAAGTCGCCTGACCCTCCGGCGAGTATTTGATTTCATTGGTCTCAGCTACCAGCAATTGGAGGAAGTAATCCTCCCAGTTAAAGTTATGCACTGAGGCGTCAGAGATTGCCATCATCGTATACAATTTCGGCCGAGAGATCTGCTCTAGCCCTCCAGAAATCCCCATAACTCCCTGACTTGTCAGGTCGAAGAAGTGGTGATTCTCTGTTCTCAGAACCGACTTGTTCAGGCCCGACCTCAGGACCACATCACCATCGCAGAGGGACTGGAGATAATCCTTCTCGGTCCCAAACCCATAATCAACAGGGCTTTGTCCAGAACTGGGAAGATTAAAAACCTCCTTAATCTTCCGCCTAAGGTTGAGAGTGACCCACCTCCTGGTTATCTCTTCCTCACCATCTTTCCCTTTCACGCATGAAGTCAGGGGAATGCACGTTTCCCACTCCTGGGAATCCTTGTTCTGCGCCATTTTGAGATAGAAAGCAGCAACAAGTCTGGGATGAAGTCTCAGGGGTCTGGTAGTGACAAATTGCAAAAGACCTGCATTTTCGAAGACCTCTTTTACAGGTGATATATCAGGATGATTGGAGGTAAAGTCTCCAAAAGGTTCCCAGTGTATTTCATTTCTTAGGTGAAAAAGGTTTCCAAAGAATGATTCTACAGAAGGAGAAGCCATGGATATAATATTAAGAAATGAAGAAGATCTGTTTTCAGAAAGAAATATAATAAGAAAAGATTTAGGTGCATAAAGGTTGCAATAGCACAAACTTTCCTTATTTATACTAAAATTCAGTTTTAATCGGATGGCTCAGAAAATAGTGACTTATGAAATTCAATGGTCAAGATTAGAGCACAAGATGCATGAAGACTCTTCGGTTTTCAAAAGTAATGACAAAACTTTATCGAAAACTGTTCCCGCCCATTGTGCATTAAATGCGCATCAGAGCATGTCCGTATTTAATTCAAATAAATTGCATTAAATAATAACAGAATATTAAATGAATGGCTGGGATTAATGACAAAATAAATTGATTTGATAATACGGTAAACAGTATCAAGGATGATGCAAACAAGATCAGATGACTAGTTATAACTCAGGAAACATACTGACTGATACCACATGTGACCTATCAGGGTGACAAGCCCTGAATTCAGTGTCCTGAATCTTAGTCAGTCTATACTGATCATTCCTTTCAACTGACTGTTCCCCCTACAACCATTCATATTCTCTCTGAGATCCCTTCAACTTGAGTCCTAGTTAGTCATTTTCCCTGACCTTATGCATTCTGATCAGAGATTCAGATTGAATCTCCTAAGCCTGGGTCAAGGAGTCCTAACTCTACTGATAGCTCAACAAACCTGGTTTCAGGCAAAGCCTTAGTCAGGATGTCAGCTCTCTGTCTATCAGTAGGGACTTTCTCCATCCTGATGTCCTTCTTCTCAACATGGTCTCTGATAAAGTGTTGCCTTATGTCTACATGCTTACACCTTGTGTGTAAGACTGGGTTTTGGAATATGGCAATGATACTATTATTGTCACAATAAATTGGGACTTCAGTTGCCTCAACTTGGTAGTCTCTCAGTTGCTGTTTCAGCCAAAGGATCTGAGAACAACAACTGCCTGCCGCCATATACTCAGCCGCAGTAGTAGACGTTGCAACACTGGTTTGCTTCTTAGAAAACCATGAGATCAGTTTACTCCCTAGAAACTGACATGTTCCTGTAGTTGATTTCCTATCAAGTGTACAACCTCCATAATCTGCATCTGAATAACCAGTCAGTTCTAGGTTGTCATCAGAGGGATACCAAAGTCCTAGATTGACTGTACCCTTTAGGTATTTCAGTATCTTTTTGGCACTCTCCAGATGACTCTTCTTTGGATCAGACTGATACCTTGCACAAACTCCAACTGCATAAGTGATGTCAGGATGACTAGCTGTCAGATACAATAAGGATCTAATCAGTGCCCTATATTCAATCTGATTTACTGAGACTCCTTCTTTGTCACGGTCCAGCTTCTCATTTGTGTTCATGGGAATACGTGAGACCTTGCTGGACTGAACTCTGAATTTCTGAATCAGGTCCCTCGCATATTTGGACAGATTTGTGAAGATTCCGGAGTCAGTTTGCCTGACTTGGAGACCCAGAAAGAAGTTCATTTCTCCCATCATTGACATCTCAAATTTCCCAGTCATCAGCTTGGAGAATTTCTCACAAAGCTTCAGATTAGGAGATCCAAATATTATGTCATCCACATAAATCTGAACCAAAAGAATGTCCTCCCCTTCAGATATCCGGAAGAGGGTCCTGTCTACTGTTCCTTGCACAAACCCGTGGTCTATCAGGAATTGGGATAATGTATCATACCAAGCTCTCGGAGCTTGCTTCAGGCCATAAAGAGCTTTCTTCAGGTGATATACTTTATTTCCAACTTCGAACCCTGGAGGTTGCTCAACATAAACCTCTTCGTTCAGTACACCATTCAGAAAAGCACTCTTTACATCCATCTGATACACTTTGAACTTCTTGAATGTTGCATATGCCAGAAACAACCTGATTGCTTCCAACCTTGCGACCGGAGCAAAGGTCTCATCATAGTCGATGCCCTCGGCCTGAGAGTAACCCTTCGCCACTAGTCTGGCCTTATTCCTGACAACAACATTCTTTTCATCCCTCTTGTTCTTGAAAACCCACTTGGTGCCAATAACATGTTGACGCCTAGGTCTCTCAACTAACTCCCAAACCTGATTTCGCTCAAACTGATTGAGCTCATCCTGCATGGCTAGGATCCAGTTGGGATCAGCAAGAGCTTCTTCTATGTTCTTAGGTTCCTGATCACTCAGGAAACAACAAAACATAGCGCTCTCGCCAAAGGACAACCTCGTCCTGACCCCCTCATTGATATCACCAATGATATCAGCCAATGAGTGATCATCTAGCCACCGCCTCCTGCTGACGGGAGCACTGGGAGCTGCTGATGTTCCCTCGCCTGATCCTGAAATATTAGTTTCGACAATAACAGGCAAAGAAGCGAAACGAGCATGAACAGGGGATACTGAGTCATTTCCTGAGGGTTGGCCAATATCAGAGAAATTGTTTCCCCCTACAGTGTTGGACTCAGTAACTGTCTCAGGTGCAGAAGCATCATCACCGACAGTACGTACCTCAGGTTGAGTCTGTCCCTCCATCTGAGACTCAACATTCTCCGAGACTGGGGCTTGCTGAGGGTTGGCCTGAGGTCCATCCTGATCTTCATCATCATAATCATCCCATCCTTTGGGAGTACTGACAAGCTTGATCTTGAATTCAGGATTTTTCAGGCTCATTCTTGTTATTCTCTTGGTAACCCCCTCAGTGTCAGAACTTGGAACCTGTTTCCTATGCACTGATGCAGTCTCATCAAACACAACATGAGGTGTTTCCTCCACACAAAGGGTCCGACAGTTATACACCCTGAAGGCTTTACTGACTGAGGAGTATCCTAGGAAGACTCCCTCATCAGATTTGCTATCAAAGGCTTTCAGCTGGTCTTTCCCATTGTTCAGGATGAAACACTTACACCCAAAGATATGGAAATAAGAGATGCGAGGTTTCCTCTTGTTCCAAGTTTCATAAGGTGTCTGAGCATGTTGTTTGTTCAGCATAGATCGGTTCTGAGTGTAGCAAGCAGTGTTGATTGCTTCAGCCCAGTACTTCTTGGGTAGTCCTGACTCAGCCAACATGGTCCTGGCAGCTTCCTTCAGGGTCCGGTTTCTTCTTTTAGCTACCCCATTCTGCTGAGGGGTCCTGGCTGCAGAAGTCTCATGAGTTATACCATGGTTAGTACAAAAGTCAGTTATAATAGAGTTTATAAACTCTATTCCTCGATCAGATCGGATCCTGACTATGCTCTGACCCTGTTCAGTACTCAATTGCTTGAGTAACTCTGGAAGATCGACCTGAGTCTCCTTCTTGTTCAGTAAGAAAATAACCCATGTATACCTGGAATAATCATCAACAACAACAAGGGTATATTACCTACCATTTATGCTTACAGGAGTAACTGGACCAAAAAGATCCATGTGCAGGAGCTGAAGCACTCTGTCGGTTGAGAAGGCTTCTTTCTCTTTGAATGAGGCTTTGGTTTGCTTGCCTTCCTGACAAGCTCCGCACACGTGGTCTTTGCTAAAAACTTCGTTAGGTAGACCATCTACAAGAGAAAGTCTAGAAATTTTGTTAATAATCTTGAAGTTTAAGTGACTCAGGCGTTTATGCCAGAGCCAACTGAGCTCAGAGGAGCTCTTAGCAACCAAACAAGTTTCAGGAGGACTGCTCTTGAAATCAGCAAAATATACATTACCCCTCCTGACACCTGTAATCAGAACCTGTAGTGTAGATTTGTCCTTCACAAGACACATGTTAGATGAAAATTCTACACTATATCCTCGGTCACAGAACTGACTGACCGAGAGTAAGTTATGTCTCAGTCCCTCAACATATGATACATTCAGTACACGGACAGAGCCAATAACAAAGGTTCCGAATCCTCTGGTGAAACCCTTAGAGTTATCACCAAAGGTTGCCTGCGGGCCTTCCTGAGCTACATAATCCTGAAGGAGATCACGAAATCCGGTCATGTGCCTGGAACACCCTGAGTCCAAGTACCAGTCCTTCATCAGATCCTCCTTACTCTTCTTGTAGCCAGCAGCGACCTGAAAAGAATTAGGCCTCAGGTACCAACCTAGTATTGGGTCCTACTGAGTCAGCCATACCCTTCGAGATCCAGATTTGTCTGACAATTCTGATAGCATCAGAAGTGTAAACCTGTCTCCCAGAAATATCAACATACACAGTTCTCATCTTCCTTTGTGCCTGGGAAGTTGAGGGTGTATGGGTGTCGGCCTGAGTCTCAGGAGCCCTGGATTGATTCCTGGGGGCGGGCCTCATGTTCCTCCTTGGCCTGGGTGCATTGGGCCGAGTTTGATCCCGAGAAGGAGCAGCTCGGGCCTGACCTCTTGGCACTTGAGATCTGGCCTGAGTGTTACCGGAGTCATGTCTCCGTTGCCTTTCAGAGACTACCTGGTTTGTCCTTCTCCTTTGAGGATTGGGACGCACCTGATGGGCTCTGTGCCCTGTCTGAGGAGTCTGGACCTCAGTAGTCCTTGGCCTTGCCTGAGGCCTCCTCTGACTGGAGTTCCTTCCACCCTGACCATTTCTAGGCTGGGCCTGAGAAGTGCTAGGAGCAGAATTCTTCCCAACTTGAGGATTCCTAGGCTGAGCCTTGGAGTTCCCTTGATCTGTCTTCCTCGACTCAGGATGACGAGTCTTGGCCTTTCCCTTAGGTTTTGGCCTTGGTTCCTCAGTCCTTTGCCTGACAGGTTCAGCAGGCATTTTCTCCTTCCCTTTGCCTTTGTCCTGACGAGCAACACTTGAGCTCTTGTCGTCAGTTTGGGCAGGGACAAACTTCTTCTGAGAGTTGCTCCCTGAAGCACCTCTTTTCTTCTTGCCCTTTGGGTCTTTTGAGGTATCATAGCCTAACCCAGCTTTAGCACCATCGGTCAGCTGAGAGAAACTTGTTAACTCATCAACCACTTGGGTAGATGTGTATAACTTCTTCAGCTTAACCTCAAGATGCCCATTTGTTTCTTTCAGGGCCTCAATTTCAGTGATGTACTGAAGCACCAACTCTTCATGAGCTTTCTCTTTTGAGATCAGCTCAAGATCCCAAGCAGTTTGCTCAGCACAAAGGCGAGCTTGCCACTCAGTTTCGAACATTACTCTTAGAGCAATTCGTTCAATCATCAGTTGTTCCTGAGCAAGGAACAGATCAGTATCACGAGTCTCAATCAGCGAGCTAATCATACCCTTCAGTCTTTCCACCTCCAGTGGAGCTTCATCATGCTTGTTCCGAGCATGAAGCAGCTCTTCCTGGAGATGTACTAATCTGAGGGCTTCCTCAGTATCTCTTACTCTGAGAGACTCAGTTAACCGATCGTTTTCTCCACTCAGTTGTGCATTCACATCTACTGTGTAAGTATGAGTCTCCTGCAGTCTTGAGAAGTCAACCATCAATTGCTCTAGAGCGAGCTGAAGGTCGAGTTCTCCTGTTGAATCTGAGCTAAGCTCAGGTGCGTGATCAGGAGAGGAGGCAGAAGAACATACCCCATCATCTGCCATCAGGCAGAGGTCATCATACTCTTCATCGGAGAAGAGTTCAGGGGACCGGCATCCTGGGCAATCTGATTCTGAGGAATCCTCAGTGAGCATAGCTCTCCGGTCTGATGCCCTGAGCTATCTCTTGTCTCTCCGATCCTCTCGCTCACGAGCACTGAGCTCCGGACAATCATACTGATAGTGTCCGGTCTTCTTGCAGTGGTAGCACTGATCTACATCAGAAGCAAACTTCTTGTCAGTGTACCTTTGATCAGATGACTCCCTCCTGCTCCCTGATGATCGTTCAGGTTTGGAGCTGGATCTTCTGGGCTCATCATCTCTCCTCTTCTCATCTCTGCGCCGCTCAGGCAGATCATGATTTCTCCTGGAATCAGAACCCCTCCTCTCTTCTCTCATGGGGCTCGATCTCCTGGGGCTGGAGTACCTGCGATCACGGCTCTCAGTATAAAATTTCTTATACCTTCCGAATCAAGAGTTCAGTTTCTCAAAACGCCGCGCCATCAGGCTGTATTCCAAGGCCAGCTCATCCTTGTTCATGTCCTTCAGAGACTTAGAACTAGATCCAGCCTCAGGCTCAGGAGTAGCTTTAAGAGCCACGCTCTTTTCCTTTTCAGGAGTCTTCTCCTCACCAACTTCTTCACTGACAACACCCTTCTTCTTCCTCTTATCGAGGTCGAATTCCAGAGCCTTTAACTCTGAGAATAGATGAGAGTGAGTAATGTTGGTGAGATCCTGAGTGTTTTTCAACAAGATCACTCCTGTGTCCCATCTTTCAGGGAGACAGTTTAGAATTTTAGAAGACACCTCCCTCTTGGAAAACTCCTTCCCAAGGGTTGCTAGCTCGTTCATCATCTTAATGAACCGAGCTTCCACCTGATCGATGGACTCTCCTTCTAACATTCGGAAGGCTTCAAACTTCCCGATAGCAAGATCTCTCTTGTTCTCCTTGATCTTTTCTGATCCCTCACTCATCTACCTCAAGGTATCCCAGATCTCCTTAGCTGTCCTCAGATGCATGAGCCTGACCGAATTCTCGTAAGAAACGGTGTGGAGTATAATGTTCTTAGCAACATTTTCCAGTCTGATTTGCTTAATCTGATCAGAATTAAGCGCGGACCTCTCCACTTCTTCATCTCCGGCAGCTGGAACAGGAACATTGCCAGCAACAGGCCAGGTCGTCTTAAGATTCCTCATGAATTTGATCGGACCTTGCTCAATCACCAAAGGCATCTGATCATAGATGGAATAGAGATGTGCGAGTACCCTGAATTTCCAATAGTCATAATTATCAATAGAGAATTCAAGAAGATTGCCCTCGAGGCGTTTAGAACCGGATGCCATGATATGCAGTTTTTAGAAAGAAGATCTGTTCAGTAGACCACCAAAAGTTTCTCCTCAGAAACTGTTGGTAAACAAAGTCAGTGGTCTTTTGAACCACCGCTCTGATACCACTTGTTGGTCCCAAAATGAGTAAATCAGTGTATGGGGGTGGAATACACTGATGTCAGATTTTTCTGAAAGACTCAGAAAAATGCTCTAACACTCTCAGTCAGGATTTCCTGAAATACTCAGTATGCTGAAGGTCCACAGGGGCAGCAGGGACAGTTCAGTAAAGAGACAGATAAGCTGAGTGTGTGTAAAGTGCTCGGAAGCTCAGTAGAGATAACAAACCTACTGACTGCTCGGAAGAGAGTTAGTTGGACTACTATCTCAGTGAGCTAGAGTGCGTGCGGAAAGTGAACCCTTAGTTTCTGAAAAGGTTTTCTCTGAGTTTGCTTAGTAAACTGGTGGTTAAGGCTGAGTGCACAGTATTAAGGTTCAGGATGATTGATTCAGTCCTGAAGATAAAAACAATGCAGAATGTTCAGTTTATTATGATGACAGTTATGATCCTGAACTAGTATGTAAATCAGCACACAGGGGACTTTTTAACGTGGTTCGGAGATAACCAACTCCTACGTCCACGGCCTGATTTAACAGGAAGCTATCCTCAAAACCCTGAGGATAGGTGCTTGGTTTTACGTGCCAAGGGACACGGATAGCCAACTTCCTCTCTTAGGAACTGACCCCTGGGCGTTTTACAAGTCCCAGTCGTTCTAACCAACCAATCTCACACCCTGAGTGGTTTGGTATTCTGGTTTCCAACTGAGATAGCTCTAGCAATACAAAACAATGCTGAATATAGAGCTATCGATCTAAGAAAATACAGAGTGAATCCTACTACAACACTAGGGAAATTTAATTACAGAGTGTTGTTTATGGTATGCTTTGAGAGCTTGGATTCTTGAGAGTTTTCTCTTGGAAATTTCCCGTTAGCCTTGAATGGGTGCAAGGCTCTCCATATTTATAGGCAAGATTCAAAATAGATCTGTTGGAGGAGATCAAATCAAATCTTTCCTATTTTAGGGTGGTTGCAGGCTAGATATACTGTTTGACCTAATCGCCATGCTTAATCTGGCAAGTTTGTTCCGCCGCTTGCAACTCTGAGATGTATTAAATACCGCATTAAATGATGCACAGACTCCATACATACATGTCGAAAGATCATTGGCTTTCCGTTCTAACGGCTAGTTGACTTCCAGACATTTGTCCTTCCTCGTATATTCAGTACTCTGAGTCTCTTGTTAATAACTCAGTCTGAATATTTGTCTTTATTGGAGTCTTGCTGACATTCTCTTTGTCTCTGTCCCATAGCATAGATAACCTTTTTGCTTTGGACTTACATGATTCAGGTAAACTGAACCAACGCCTAAGTCAGGTCTTATGTGCATTCTGCACAGCCTGATAGGTTATTCAGCCCAGTATGTGTAACCTTTTTGCTTCGGACTTACATGATTCAGATAAACTGACTCAAGGCCTAAGTCAGGTCTTATGTGCATTCAGCATAACCTGATAGGTTACACTTTACTCTTCACTGACTAAGTTCTGTCCTGAGTATGCTTAGTGAACTCAGTAGAAACATCAGCCAATGGTACTTCAGGATTATCTTCAGGACGGATGGTCAGGCTTCGTTCTTCAGCTTCAGTTCAGGCAATC
Source organism: Prunella vulgaris (assembly GCA_026898435.1). Lineage (NCBI taxonomy): Eukaryota > Viridiplantae > Streptophyta > Magnoliopsida > Lamiales > Lamiaceae > Prunella > Prunella vulgaris. The sequence continues at coordinate 90,198 of JAPKLY010000303.1, forward strand.
TTCAGTAGACTGACTCTGACTTCTTCAGGATGGATTGCACATCAGACTTCAGTAAATTGGGTCGACTCCAATATTCTTCAGTCTTCAGCGTGTTCCTCCTGAACTGAATTCCTAACCTAACTATCCTGAACTAGACTAACCTGAACAGCTGTACTTAGGCAGATTCATCAGGGGTTTTAGGATCTAATCAAAATACTCAGATTGTCCCAACAACCTGCCATCAAGTTGATCAATGGTCTCATATTATTCCATTGAGAATTGTTCATACTTTTGAACAGCCACTGACAGTTTATTTTCCTTGATTTTGTCAGTGCCCTCACACAGGAGAGCCAAAGTGTCCCAAATCTCTTTTGCAGTTGTGCAATGGACAACCCTTCCCATAACAGAGTCAGGAATGGTTGTGTATAGTATGTTCATTGCTACGAAGTTGAGATTATGTCTCTTTCTCTCATCAACAGTGAAATCATCTTCATCTTTAGGCCACTCTTCTCTAGGATCATTAATTTGAGCTTGTGTGCTCCTAGGATTAGCAGTCACAAAGACAAAGGGACCTCTGGTAATGACCCTGAGCATTTCATCATGTACACAGGCTAGGTGAGCCCTCATCCTGATCTTCCAGAAGTCATAGTCTTCCACTGAAAACTGGGGCAGCTTGTGATGTGATAGATGGTTGAGAGGATTGGTTCCCATGTTGGAGTCTGAGCTCTCAACAACATTGGTATTGGCTCCTGTGGCTGTGTTCCCAGTGTTAGTTGATCCTTCTGCTTGAGTGGACATTTTAGAAAATACTCTGAAAAGGGTTAGTCAGATCAGTTCAAATGACCACTCTAGATATGGCAAGGCAGTGGTTCTTAGAACCCCTGCTCTGATACCACTTGTTGGTCCCATATATACAATAACAAGTGTATGGGGGGATTACACCTGTAAGTACAACTTTTTGAAAATATGAGATTTACAGTGGACTTAAGAACACAGGTGACTTGTAAAACAATCAGTGGACTGAAAGGTCCTCTGATAGGTAACCTGAGTTTTGATTAGAGTTTAGATTTAGCAGCGGAATAAGTAAACACCTTTTCAAAGATTTTATCAACACACACAAAAGAGTAAAGTAGTAAGAATACAGGGGATTTATAGTGGTTCGGAGTTAAACTCTCCTACATCCACTTTTCCTAATTTAACAGGAGAATTTTCCTTGTTTTAGAGTGCCAATGTGCACTGATCAAGAACAGCTTCTCTTGATCTCTAGGATTTTCCCTGAGTCCTAGTCCTCTCAAAATTTCAGACTGAGACACTACTCAGCTTACTTTCTTTCAACTCACAACCTTGAACCTATTTCAGTTTAAAGGCTTGAGTTCTCCAACTAAGGTTGAGATAACCTTTTACAATGTTGAACAATATCTAGGTTAGGTTATATCAGTAGGCTTCTAAGGATATTACAATGTAAGTCTAATTACAGAGTTGAGGTCTAAACAATGTAAGCACTTGGGAAACTAATGTGATTTCGAGTGCTAGAGAATTGAGATGATCTTTGAGCTTTTAGAAATTCAGATGTGCTTGATAGTTTCCCGTACTTAGCTTCTTCTTCAACTGCTGTATTTATAGACTTAATTCAAAAGACTATCCGTTGGAGAGATAGTTTCAAATTAAGCTATTTTTGTAGTCCAACGTTCTTCAAAATCTTTCTTAGATTTTGGAATGGTCAAATATGTCAATTGTTGTAGTCCAACGTTCTACAAGATCTTCTTCAGATTTTGGATAGTCAACTCTTAAGCATTAATGGTTGAAAGCTCATTAAATGCCTGCTTAGAAGTAATGCAGCCGCCTTTGAAAATTGTGTCTTCCTAGGTTGTTGGATGCTTCTGATCCTGGTACTGACATGTCAGTCTTTTGTTTCAGGTTCTTACATAGGTGGCAGCTTCTCATTGGTCTGACTTAATTGTTCTTCAGTCCAGTCAAACGGTTACATTGAAGTCTTCTGTCTTTTCATCAGGTGACTTCGAACATTCCATTTGTTGCATTTAACACTTCATTAATGTGTTGCAACTACCATTATTTAATACTGAAGTGTATTAAATGCATCAGGCTTGTTCTTCTCAGGGGAGTTCCTCAGGGCACCTTTACTCAGTCTCCTAGGGTGCCTTTAATTAGAGGTGGGTGTATCTCCTAACACTTCATCAGGCTAGACTGATCTATAGGCTAGTTTTATCTAAGGTAGCCTGATTTTTTTATAATTTAGTTTTTCTAAGTTCTTGACATAGCCTCATAACAGTTAGACTATTTTTTCTAAGTTTTACAACTCTTTAACTTATCAAGGGAGTCTTTGGGATTATATCAAAACATCTTATTGATCATTTCCCAACACAGTGACTAGCTCCGTTGTCGATCATGGTTAACAGCCGATTGTCGCCCACTCGACCAAATAACTTCATGATTGAGGCTGATCACTATTGTGTTCAGAAAATTCCCCTAAATTATGTTCCATTGCGGATGCTTCAAACTCCTCATCATCGTCCGCCTCAATCACCGTCAGGAGCTTGGAGGAACACATATTAAGGGGCCCATAAGTGTCACCACAGCGAAAACAAATACCATTTGCCCTATATTCACGAGCTTCTTCAGTGGAAATGTGGCGTGTGCCCCGTGGGGGGGGTGAGTTAGGTTGCATCTGACTCGAAGAAGATGAAAACGTGGGCCGAGGTGGTGGTGTGGTGTTGGCGGGACTGCCCAGATTATGCCCACCCTGGAACAGACCAGGGGGTCGTAGTGAGTGGTTTGGGTTGAACCCAGGCCTGCTTACGTTGTATGATTTCATAAGGGGTGCCAAACGACGTGCCGCACGCATTGCTGAGAACACGCCCCCTAGTTCTGAACTAGGAATTCGGTCCCTGATCGAACACTGTAAACCACCCAAGAACATACCAATATAGTGAGCAGGCGGCAGTGATGGAAATTGTGCAATGCGCTCTTCAAATAGGGTCAAGTAATCCTCCAATGAACCTACCTGTCGAGTGTTATGCATTGCCTCGTACGCGTTGATAGCCGAGGCATCACCAAATCGTTCCAGCAACTCTTGAGTGAACTGGGCCCAAGAGATGTTGGTGTTCCGCCGTAGTACCCATTAGGCCCAGAACATCGCACAGCCTGACATCGCAATCAAAGCCACTTGTAGCCGATCACTAGTGGGTGTCTCATGTACGAGGAAGTACTACTCTGCTTGACACCATTGCGATGCCCCGGTACGTAGGACCAAATTGATAGAGTGAAGACATGGAAAATAACTAAACACAAAATATGATAGATAATTTTCAAACGAGGCCCCAGAGACGAAGCTCTGTCACAACCAAGATAATTGAGAAAAATTCATAATATCTGAATAATCCCTAATTAAGGTTTAGAAACCTATTTACATACTAAAAAGGCCATGCAAAAAGCCCATAACTAAATCATAAATCATAATTAAGAAATAATAATAATAATAGAATTAATTTAAAATCTCCATCAAACCATAGGATCTTTCTGCCTCCGTTTATATACTTTCACTATAGGCGGTGATGCTCTATCAAAATCTAATACAAATATTCATTTCGAAAGAAAATATACATATGCTTCATTTTCAAAATGATCAAAATTAATCTCAACTCATCCTCCTAAATGTATTTACATGTTATATTTTGCAATTTTCCCCATTGCCATAATGTATCTCACAAAATTAAAGATATCTCAGGTCTAAATAATACCTTGAGGTTTTATACTGCTGTTCTTCATCACTCAAAATTTGACCAGGGAATGGTTGGTTGACATGGGTGGACCATGGCCCCGGCAATTCATCCTTCATCAACAGAAACAAAAACTCGTTACCAGATGGAATTGTACAATAGTTTCTATCTTTAAACAACATGGGGTTAATCGAGCTAAGCAGAAGCAAATACGAGAAGTTAGTAGAACGTTTTCTAAAACACATAGGAGAGCATTGTCAAATTGAGAAACAGCCATAATTCTGAAAATACATAATCAAAACTCATGAAACTAGATTATGATGAGAATGTGTATTAATTAAAGGCCTATAGTTCATTTAGTACCAAAGGTTCACCAAGCAAAGATTTTATTTTTAGTTCATCTACAACGATGCCTTTACAACAACTCAAAGCATAATGTGCACTACAACAGAAAAATTGAATAGTTTTCTGATTCTTTCTGTGAGAGTAGATTATATTTGGGCGATTTACATATATGTTTTTTTTTTATGCACAGAATATATTTATAAATATAGTGACTTTTACGAACTTAATATGTAAATCACTCATTATATGTGGCAATTTTTTTATACCTTTTACAGCTTCTGATGTTATTCTTTAACCATTATGTAGATTTTGGACAAATATGAACAAGTTGAGGCATTTGTACACCATCAAGACACGCAATGTCAATATGGAATAAAATCAAATAACCAAATCAATGCATGAAATATGTTCAGAGGGCGCTCAGTACAAAATTCGACAAAGAGAACGGTAATAAAAATGAATATTGGTAATTTTACTAATTAACGAGAATAAAAATGATTAATTCACCTTCTATCATATTTCATACGAAGTAATGAGAATCAAAATAATTTTTTTTTAGAGGGACTCAAAATAATTATTAATATCACCATTTTGATTAGAATAAAAACTTATATAAAAATTTCTACCGTAAAAATTTTTAAAAATAGATTTTAAAAATATACTCCCTCTGTCCCAAGATAAATTTCACACTTTCCTTTTATGGATGTTCCAACTCTTTCTTCACACCCCAAAAAAGGAAACAACTCACACTCACAAAAGTCAATAAAGTACATTTTTTATATTTTATTATTTAACTTCACACTCACATACTTTACTTTTTTTTAATATGCGTGAAACTTCACCTATAAAAAAAATATTGGGACGGAGGGAGTATAAAGCAATATGCCTACCTAGCCGCCGAAATCCCAAGGGTGAGGAGATTCCCCATTAAAAAGCTATTCAGCTTGTCACAACTTTCTCTATTCCATTACTTTTTTTATTATTATAATTATTTTGCATTTTTAAAAAATTTAAATAATATTATGTAATAGATTTAAATTTTTGCTTTTAATTTATATTACTTTATGAACAAATGCATGCTATTTTAAGAGAAAATGTATGTTACTTTTTTTTATAAAAAATTACATTTTGTCCTTATTTAATACGCATTTACACATATAGTAAAAGCAAATATGTGTTATTATTAGAGCAAATGTGTGTTCCTATCTTATAAGATGTTGTTAATTTAAATATATTCATTTATTTTTATAGAATAAATATTTTTTCATATAATGTAAGAGCAAAATGTGTGTTATTATAAGAACAAATATTGATTATTCTAAAATATTTATTTATTTTTATAGAAATAGTTAATTTTTTCATTTAATAACCTATGTATTAAATGAAACATTATACCTAAATTTAAAGGGATAATGAATAAATTAAAAAACACATATTTATTCTCATAAAAATATATTTTGTTCATATAGTAACACACATTTACCCATATAGTAACACAAACTGGAGAGCAAATATGTGTTACTATTAAAGCAAATGTGTGTTACTATATTATAAGATGTTGTTATTTTACATATATTCATTTATTTTTATAGAATACATATCTTTTCATATAATCCAAGAGCAAAATATGTATTACTATAAGAACAAATATTGATTATTCACAAATATTTATTTATTTTTATAGAAATAATAAATTTTTTCATTTAATAACCTATGTATTAAATGAAACAATATACATAAATTTAAAGGGATAATGAATAAATTAAGAAACACATATTTATTCTCATAAATATAGTAATACAAACTGGGAGACAAATGTGCGTTACTATTAGAGTAAAAGTGTGTTACTATCTTATAAAATGTTGTTATTTTACATATATTCATTTATTTTTATATAATAAATAATTTTTCACATAATGTAAGAGAAAAATGTATGTTATAATAAGAATAAATTTTGATTATTCATAAATATTTTATAGAAATAATTATTTTTCCATATAATAACATTGATATTAAATGAAACAATATACCTACATTTAAATAGATGATGAATAAATTAAAAAAACACATATTTATTCTCATAAAAATATATTTTGTCTTTACAATAACACATATTTGCTCATATTGTAACACAAGTTGGAAGACAAATGTGTATTACTATTAGAGCAAATGTGTGTTACTATAAGATTAAATATGTATTACTGTAAAATTAAATGTATATTATTATGTGTATATACATTTATTTGTTTCATAATATTAAATGTATATTTTTTAATTAACATAATAATTAAAAAAAATTAAAATAAACAGAAAAAAAAAAAGAAAAAAAACTTGAGGGCGTGGGGTTGGGCCTGGGAGATATGCATGAGCTATGGAGTGTGAGGGGTGGGGCAGTGGGGGAATTAACATAGTGGTGGCCTGCTGGTGGGAGGATATTAATCACCGAGGGCCTTGTCCAATGTTTTATACTCCCTCTGTCTCAGAGGAACTTGCAAGTTTTCCTTTTTGGAACGTCTCAAATGAACTTGCAGACCCAAAAAAGGAAATCATTTTATAAACTTCACCCTCACAATATCTACATATTTACATAAAATGTCATTACTTTTTCACTTTTTGGACCCACATTACACTCAATCCAACCAACTTTTTACTTTTTACTTAAAAATTTATCAAATTAACCCTCAAATTTTTTTTTTTACTTTATTCTACTTTCTTTTTAATTTGTGTGTCTCTTCTCCCTTGCAAATTGCTCTGGGACGGAGGAGTATATTTTTAAAAAAATTTACGGTAAAAATTTCTTTGCAAGTGTTGCTCTTTGATTAACTATCTCTCCCCTTATAATTATATATTCTCAATCATTCCACTATTTCTCAATCAACAATTAATTTTTGACTAATCTTTTAAAATATTAGAGCAAACGACCAAAAATTTAACCGCCAGGACAACCCCTCCTTCAACATATCATATCCCTTTTATTATGGGGACGCATAGGGAAAAGAGATATTATTACCATTCTCTTTGAAGAGAATTCAAGTGTCCCCCCAGCATACTGCTATAAACCTCAATGGAATTACCAAATCCAAGAATCAAAATTAATGCAATGGGATAAAATTGACATATAGCTAAAAGGCCTCCAGAGCTAGAGGAAAGCTCTGAGCTAAAGGAAGATCCTCAGTTGGTGGAAGTAAACCCTGCTTCTCAACCCACTGGCGAGCTATATCAACAAGATTCCCGCTGACTTCTTTGAAGCAATATCTGCTTTGTTCCCTATAGCAATGCCTGCAGGACCTCCAGATGATAAAGCAGCTGAAAATGTTCCCATTGCAGCAATCTTAGCTGCCCATTTCTGCAAGCTAGCCTTCGTCCTTCTTTAAGAAAGATCATGAACAAAAATAACACCTAAAAATCAAAGTTCATGCCAGAAAAGAAGAGAAATGTCTTATGATCAAAAATCTTAAAGCAAGATATGTTTTTTCACAATCTCATCTCGCATTAAAGTGATGGTACTATATTTAACTATTGACAAGCAAAAAATTAGTATCATAGATTATTTTGTTAAGGAGTACTACTCAGTGAAAGCAACCGACACTATAAAACCTTTTAGCAAAACAACTAATACCATTTAATAATACACTCAGTGTAAACTGTGTATAGAAGTATTTGTTGATATATGTGGTGAAAAATCTATGGTAATATAACAGCAAGCTTAGATAGATATGTGTAATATAAGGCAAAATCACTTGTTCAACAAAATGATAAATTTATCTAGACTTTTACTAAATGAACAAGTATGTGCAAAACTACCTAATCCAGTACATAAAATTAACTGTGCTGATTATCTACCATTAATTTGTGAATAGAATAGAGATTGACTGACAATCCAACAGAGTTGAACAAAAAAGTCTCTTTCCAATTTGATGAGTTTTTAGAATTCCCGTACGTAATATGCTGGAAAGAAATTGAATGACAACATTAATTACTGTTGGAAATATTGGTTTTGA
>JAPKLY010000303.1:105025-142971 GCA_026898435.1 Prunella vulgaris
TCCTTACATGTAGTAACACTAATGTATTTGGCTCCCATAGTAAGTGATCCATTTAAATAAGGGTTATTTTTAAAATAAATTACCAGAATAGGAGGAAATATGTTTGGCTTATCAAAATAAAACTAAACGGCAATGTAGTTTCCTATTGGAAGTCCAGTCGGTATTTTAGATTCCGACTAGTGAGCTGTTTTGCAACAAATCCTTAGAAGTTGCGGCAACCGAAGGAGACATGATTGGACACAATTTGCATGGTAAACCCACAGCTTGGGAATTGAGTTGGGGCACGTGGTTTGCAGGTTTTTTGGCAGCTTGGCTGCATTATTTTAGATGTGACCAAAGTGGAATGTTTAGATGTCAATTAAAACTAATATTTATTTTTTTAATAATAATTTTATTTAAAAAATGATATGTGCAAAACTAAGTCACATAATTAATATTTAAGTACTCCCTCCATCCCATAATTGTTTTCATACTTTCCTTTTTCGTCCATCCCACAATTGTTTTCACACCCTATAAATGGAAACTATTTCTTTAACTTTATCCTCACAATCCAACTAATCTCATTATTTTAATAATATAACTTTACACAATACTCTACCTTTCTTAAAAGTTGTGTCATCCCAAAGGTGAAAACACCTCTGGGACGGAGGGAGTATTATTTTATCATTTAAAGCTTTAAGGAGTAATGAGAGAGAACATGATTATGGGTGATTTTAAACATTTCTTTAAACTTAAATAAATATTATAATGTTATACTTTTATATTAAATATAAATAATTTAAATATTATACTCTAAATAATAATATATACTCCCTTCGTCCCAGGATTACTTTCATAGTAATCTTGGGCACCCGAATCAAGGAAAAGTAAGTATGTGAGTGTAAAATCAAATAATAAAATAAGAAAAGTGTATTTTATTGACTTTTGTGAGTGTAAAAAATTTTCTTTTTAGGTGTGTGAAAGAAGAGTTAGGACATACAAATAAGAAAAAGTGTAAAAGTAGTTTCGGGATGGAGAGAGTATGAAATTACAGATTTCAATTCATGATAGATGTGATTGTTGATAAAATAATCGACGTGCGTGCTTAAGAAAGTAATTAATCAAGTCCAGATTGACGTGTCCATCCCGCCTATATTGACGACACCGCCTATATAGGCGATGCGCCTCCCAGAGGCATGATTCCGCCTATATAGGCGATGCGCCTTCTCGAAGCAGTAATCCTTCTTGAAGGCAGGATTATCCCGTCTCTATAGGCGATGTCCATCCCGCCTATATTGATGATGCCGCCTATATAGGTGATGCACCTCCCAGAGGCATGATTCCGCCTATATAGACAATGCGCCTTCTCGAAGCAGTAATCCTTCTTGAAGGCAGGATTATCCTGTCTTTATAGGCGATGTCCATCCCGCCTATATTGATGACGCCACCTATATAGGCGATGCGCCTCCCAGAGGCATGATTCTGCCTATATAGGCGATGTGCCTTCTCGAAGCAATAATCCTTCTTAAAGGTTGGCGATACGCCGGAACATTTCAATCATTCAACTCTTGATCATAAATCACAATCAACAGTTGAACGGGGGCAGGAGATGATGTTGATAAAGAGCAGTTAGCTGGTTGTCTGACTCAAGCAGGCAGCTCAAGACTCAGACAAACAACTCGATGAACAGGTATGCAAGCGCGAAATACACTGTGGGCAGACCCTGATACACAAAATCATCAAGAAGAAAAAAGCTTAAAATACGCAAGGACACTAGTCCCAAAAAACGTTATTGTCAATGCTCGAGGCAAAGGCCATCAAAGTGCCCAGGTTCACTAAAGTGTCCTTCTTAAAGGATCACTAAGAATCCGCGGCCACTAAAGTGCCTAGGTTCACTAAAGCATCCTTCTTAAAGGATCGCTAAGAACCCACAGCCCAACATAAAAAGACTCTCAAAAGACGAAAGTGTCTAAGGCAAGGTTTATAAAACCCAATCGCCCAAGAGTGCAAAAAAGTACGATTCGAGGCTATAAAGTGGTGTAAGACGAACAATTCACTTCCGTAAGTGGTGTAAGATGAACATTTGCGTACCAAAATATAAAAGCGAGCAAAAGACAATAACGGGCGAAAAATATAAACAGTTGGGGGCATATTCACCAACAACAGGAGTAATCTATCCTTCAACCGGAGTGAATGGTGGTATCTCAGCTGGATAAATCTCATTCATCAGTATGAAAGAAGCAGGGCCGATACTACAACGAAAGTCACAAAGCAACCAAGCGGAAGCGCTCGCCAGGAAACCATACATTGAATATTCCAGCAATAGCAAAGCACAAAGAATCTCCAGAAAGATCGAAAAGCTGCAAATTATTTTTCAAATGCATCTACTTGTAGGTATAAAGAAACACAAGAAGTCAATGCTCACTCAGCCCGCATGAATGGAGCAATGAACGCAGAGATTAAAAAAACGTATGGGTATCTGGAAGGATTGCACGGTACTCTTTTTTTCCCTACGATCGGTTTATCCACAAGGGTAGTTTACGGCTAGGTTTTTAATGAGGCTTGTAGCGTCCTTCAATGTATTCGTAACATTGTTATAGAATCCTGCGAAGCCATACTTGATGCATCTATGCATGAATACAAGGAAATACAAGCACAAAGAAGAAGACAGAGCAAAAGGCAGATCAATTTAAGCTCAATCTACTTCCTTGCACTGGAGAAATCTTGCGAAGATTCAGATAGTCTGATGCTCGTTATTCATCTAACGATTTAAACAAACATCAGGCTAGGGGGCAATTGTTGATAAAATAATCGACGTGCGTGCTTAAGAAAGTAATTAATCAAGTCCAGATTGACGTGTCCAGAAGAATTGATCGAGCACGAAGAAAGAACTAGATCGAAGAACGCTCTGACGAGTCACTAATTATTGAGCTGGTGACGAGTCAGCAGCTTATAGTGAAGCAGGTAGCTGTTCAGCAGCTTCTAGTGAAGCAGGCTGCTGGCCAGCAGCTTATGATGAAGCAGGCTGGTGACGATCCAGCAGCTTGTATTTTCTTTATAATGTAACCGAATTCATTCGAATGAGGGATACGAAATTTACCCCCTAACGAAGTGCTACTTAAATGACGTGCTTATATAAACGACCTACCTGCTTACATATAAAACCTCACACGCTCGTCTATTTCAGCTTATTGTTGGTGTAATCGAGGTTATTTCAGCCACATAATCCTGCTTACGAAAATTACATCAACAATGATGTTATTTTTACTATTATTATAAGTTGCGTACTGAACTAATGTAACTTGAATTGATATTTTTTCTTACACAATTATATTATATCATTCAAGTTTTAGATGATAAATTGATTTATAAATTTTAAATATATATATATATATATATATATATATATATTATATATATAATAAAATATAAATAAATAGACGAATCCCTAATGAATTGCATCCTTTTAAAAAAAACTTGTATCTTCGAGCCTTATTTAATTACTTCCGCCTCATATATCCATACTCGTGCAATATATACCACCATATTTTCATATTAATTGCGAAAGTAATTGTTCTGGATAAGAAACCAGTTCACATGAATGAAAGAGTTTATGTTTTCTTTTAAAAATATAAATATTTAGTTTTTAAACGGTGGTAATTAATATGCCAATAATATTATTTTATTTTATTTGTTCATTAAATTTATGTATTATTTTTTTCGTCCCTTAAAAAAATATGCGCTATTCTTTTATGTAAACTATCAAGTCTAATATTACTCTTACAATAAATTGTTCTATTTATAAGTGGACCACACAATATTTTTATTTTATCTATTTTTTAAAACTCGTGCAAACACAACAGTGCATAAATATAAAGAACAAAGAAAATATATGCAATGAGATTTAAAAAATATAATTTGTTGAACTCGATTATAAGAGAGCTTATTTAAAATTTAGATTTATATAAAAACTTTATTAAAGGATCATTTATATAAAATGTGAAATTGTCGCAAATTAATGCAGTACTTTTAAAATATGAGAATTATGAAAGTATTTTATCTTATATCAACTTGATCTTAACCAAACTTACTACTTTGGCCAAATTACTAAAATATATTTAAAATTATATTCTTGAGAACAAAAGCTTGCAAACCCATGTGCCCCATCCAAAGTAATGGATTACCATGCAGATGCCTAGTCATACCTCCCTCCAGTCGATTCTATAAGAACCGACTGGTGCAACTATCGAGGCAAAGAATTTAATTTTGCGACAGCTCACTAGTCGATACTTGGAGTATCGATTGCTTCTATTTTCATAAACAAGCAACTTTTCCCTCTATTTTAATAATTTATGTTGAAAAGTACTCTATTTTAATAAATTTTTCTGCAACTTTTGCTGAAAAAATTCTTTTTTTAAAAAATTTTGATTTTTTTATTCTTTATTATACTAACAGATTTTATTTTTTTAATTTATTTTTTTAATATGAATAATTGTCACATCAGACAATTTAAACCACTATATTTAAAGGTGGTACAATAATTTTCCCAAATTTAAAAGTAATACAATTTATTTCCAATTCATACATATCATTAATTGATATGAGTTACACACACATACATATATATATAATATATATATATATATATTAGATACTCCTATATACTACACACGATTGGAGAGGGAGATGGAGGAAGAGAAAGAAAGTTGTCTGGGGAGGGAGAGAGAGATAGCCATGGGAGAGGAGGTCAACAAGAGAGAGAGAGCCATGGGAGAGGTCAGCAAGAGAGAGGGAGAGAGGGAGCGGGCGGCGCTAGTGGCTCCCCCTCCATAGGCTGATGTGAGAGAGAGAGAGAGCACCATGGCCACTGCCTTGTCACCCGCCATAGCCGCCACGCGACTCCAATCTGTGTGAGGCCCACTGCATTGAGAAAGAGAGAGGAATAATGGATGAGACGAAGACCACCGCCACCACCACCGTCACGATGCAGGTAAGTTGTTCTCTTCTAGATTGCTACCGATCTCTTTCATGGCCGCTGCCGCATATGGACCCACCCTAGAATTGGTGAATTTTCTAATGTATTTGTATATTGAGGAGAAGGATGGTTCCGGTGAAACCAAATAGGTAAGCCAAATCTATGATTTTAGTTGAGATGGAAAGATAGGAAAGCCTAATTTGTGATTCAAATTCAGTAGATTCTATAATTTTTTGTTTGAATTCAATCTGCAATTTTTTCAGACACAAAGATGAATCATTTTTTTACAGAGCTGTGAGTGTTGGATGATTGATTTTTTTATGTTAGGTTCTTTGTTTACTAAGTTTTTTTTTTTAAAAAAGATTTGAGACATTTTATGCTAGCTTTGATATTATTTAGATAATTATGCAATTATTAGATAATTATTCAAATTTTTATGTGCTATGTAAAAATTTGTTCTATTAAAAGAGGTATGCACTTTATGCAAAATTTGTATTTTATTATGCAATTTTTGAATTATGTTATGCAATAGTTATTTTAAATTATGCGGAAAAAAATTGTTATGTAATTTTTTTATGCATTATGCAATTTTTTTTCTTCTGTTATTATGCACATTTCTAAAGCTTGAAAAATAGAGGTCTGAAATATAAAAAGAAATAGATTTACTCAAAAATATATTGTTATGTAATTCATTAAAATGGTTATGCAAAAATAAAATTTTAGCTTGAATAATTAAAATTCAAAATTATTAAAATTTTGTAAAAAAATTAAATAAGTAAAAAATATCTATATTTTAAATTTTATATACACAAAAGATTTAAAAAAAAAAAAAGTAAACTTGCTGCAAAAAAATAACCTGCAAAACAGTGTCAGTATATGTGGGGTTCATAAATTGTGTGAATGAGAAATAAAAAAAGGTATGTATCATTTTTAAAATACATTATTATAAAATGTATGTCTATATAATCAGCCCATATTACTATTTTTTTTTAAATTATATATATTTTTCTTAACTTGAATTATCAATTCTTACAGAGCTGTGAGTGTTGGATGATTGATTTTTTTTTTTTTATGTTAGGATCTTTGTTTATTAAGTATTTTTTTTTTTTAGATTTGAGACATTTTATGCTAGCTTTGAAATTATTTAGATAATTATGCAATTATTATAGACAATTATTCAAATTTTATGTGCTATGCAATCTTTTGTTCTATTAAAAGAGGTATGCACTTTATGCAAATTTTGTATTTTATTATGCAAATTTTGAATTCTGTTATGCAACAGTTTTTTAAATTATGCGAAAAAAATTGTTATTTAATTTTTGTATGCATTATGCAATTTTTTTTTTCGTTATTATGCACATTTCTAAAGCTCGAAAATAGAAGTCTGAAATATAAAAAGAAATAGATTTATTTAAAAATATATTGTTATGTAATTTATTCAGATGGTTATGCAAAAATAAAATTTTGGCTTGAATAATTAAAATTCAAAATTATTTAAATTTTGTAAAAAAATTTAAATTAGTAAAAACTATAAATTATTTAAATTTTATGTACACAAGATTTTTAAAAAATCAAATTTAACAAAAAGAAAAAGCAAACATGCTGCAAACACTACTACATAAAAAGGCTTGGAGAGCTCACAAAAATACATTTAGAAAGCGGTTAAATGAGTTATCCAAGCGAAAACTATCTAAGCTGGATCCAGCTTAGAAAACGGTTATAAAAGCACTGTAAAAATGGAGCTTACAAAGCGGTTATGAACCGCTCTCTAAGTGGTCACTTAGAAAGCGGTTCGTAACCGCTTTCTAAGCTCAAATCTTTTTTTTTTTACTTTTTTTTTTATTTCTTGCACAGCGGTTATAAACCGCTATCCAAGCATTTATAAATTTTTTTTAATTTCGTATAATATATTTTATATATTCTATACTATATATTATATATTTTATATAATATATATTCTATATTTTATATTTTATATAATATATATTTTATATTTTATATTACAAATTCTATTTAATTAATTTATATATATACAATAATATAAATTCACAAAAATAAAATACTTAAAATAAACCAATTAATATTAAAACATGAACTTATAACTAATTAAATGTATCATCATAAATTAAATAAAAGTTACATATCGTCGAACCAAAATTTATACTAATCGATCTAAACTACAGATCTATTATAGAAATACCCGGTCCAATTTAATTTGAATTGTTTGAGTCTTTTATTTCCGTGCGAACGAAGCAGACGTACATAGACAAACTGCAAAATTAAAAATGTAATTAGATATATATATATATATATATATATAAATTAATAAATTGCCCCAACTAGCTGCTTACGTCGTCTGGAATCGTCGTTTGAGAAGTCCTCATTATATCTTCAATGTAATTACACACAAAAGTGGCACAGCTAAAACTATCTTGCTGTTTCAGCACATGTTGATTAATAATATAAATATAACATATGAATAAATATAGATTTTTTTTTCAATTAAAGTATATATATACCTTATATTTTTCCGCGTAATGGTAGTAAATGCTCTTGATGTGTCGGGCGGAAGGCGACTCCGATACATCCTCATCACACTGTTATTATTATAATTAAAAAAATAAAAATAAATTACATATGCATAATTCTAAAAATAAAATGATCTAATGATATTAAAATAATTTAAAAAACATATCAGTCCATAAATTGCATAATTTCTGGACGATTAGAATGCAGTTTACCCGGAAGTGGTCCATATAATATACCACTTGTGTACCCACATTGACGGCAACCAAAACCCAATGTTCCCTGCATTTTAATAACAATATTAAAAGTATATTTCATTTTCATATTTAAATTAATAAATATTTTTTATGACATGTTTGTTCTATGTACTTACCCCACATATGCAGGCCACAAAATGAGATGGTCTCTCCTAGCATATTTATGCATATGTAGCGCAAACATCTCCATATAGTGGGCGTTGTCAACACCTACGCAGGCAGACACTTGGGGGGAGATGAAAGAATACTTCAAAATAGCCACATTATCTCTTGATAGATATACCTCCCCCAAATATCTTCAATTAATGAAAATACTCATATTATTATATATAAAGAAAATTAAACCTCTAAAAGAATTAAATATGAAAAATTAATAAACACATACCTGAGATAAAAGGCAACGGTAGTGGCACTCAACCACTGGTCGTTGACTACTTCCATAACATGATCCACACGAATATAGTCTTCCCAACCACTTATATGGAAGTAAGTAGGAAAAGAAACTAGAATAGGAGCATAAGCGGGGGACGATACCGGTTTGTACACCGTAGACATTAGATCTTCACTGTGATCTACGTCTCCTGGCAAAGGATAACCTAGTCGTGCTCGTCTGGGCACTGCAGCAGGAGGCTCACTCCGTCCTTCCCTCTCAATAGGCATTGTCGCACAAGGCTTCCTCGTCATTTGGGGAGTCTGTAATTTCTACAATCAATTTGTAATTGGTTAGTTTAACAAAAATGATAGAAAATTTAACAACATATATTTTACCTTCTGAGTTAATGAGACCAAGTGACTAGGCCATTCTAGAAAGTGGCCAATCGTCGTCCCGACAGTGGTCGCCTCATCATTTGGTTTAGGCACTGGGGAATCCTCCTCTTTGGGAAGAGGCAAATCAACAGTGACCCTCTGAAATCCAGGAGTGATAGGACAACCATGAATCACTCCGCTGGAGCTACTGTGTAATGTTCTTGTGGCCACCAATCGTGTAGGATGCTCCAAATACAAATAGCACATGATCGGTGTCTGTTCCCATAAAAATATAGAGTGATTAATATTTTTAAAAAATTTCGACAGAGTTTTGTTTATATTTATCAAACTCCCAATTAATCAACTACATCAAACAACCAAATCATATTCATCCACATCAACTAAAATAAACAAACAACAAATTTCTCAAACTACACATCAACTATGACTAACAACCAACAATATACCTGGGAGATGTTTTGAGGTGGAGAAGGCGCATCAGCAGAATACATCATCGGACAACTGTCCTGATGGCTTGCTGCAGTACTCGATGACGGCCCTTGATTATGTAGTTGAGATAACATCTCTACATGTCTAGCCAGTGAAGCAAACTGTTGTGCAAGTAGAGAAACTTCGCTCCGAGGTGCCGTCGTCAATGCAGTCTTCGTCACCCCAAATCCTGTGCTGCATATGCAGACGGGATGCTCCTGACGACCATAAGCCCGAGCAAGTAGATCATTGGGACCGATCATCTGGAGTTCTTCGGGTGTCATGTTTTGAGATAGACGACCCTGAAGTATATAATTTGTGTCAAATAATATAATATAGTTTGTAATTCAAAAAAATAATAAACTGATATTTGATTACCCCTTCTTCTATAACTCGCTGTGCAACAGGATCTTGGAACTCTCCCATCTAGAGTCTGTCGGGTAGCCTGAAATAACTCAAATTGGTTAATGAAATAACTCTCCCAGAAAATGTTTGTTGTAAACATATAAACAATATAAATTCAATAAGTTCATAAGTATATAAAATTTAATATATTTCATAAGTTCAATGAGTATAAATATAAAACTTACTTGTAGCTCTTCCCAAATAGACTCCTTTATATGATTAAGTGTTGGGCTACGCCAATCATTAGCTGGCAAAATAATCGGGACACATCTTCGAACTGCTTGGCCAAGGTAGTGCGACAACTGCGAACTCTCCTTTCCTATGGGCTGCCCGTACTCATTAAATAAAAGCTACAATGACATAATATTATTAGGTTAAACGATCAATAACATATATAATAAATTCAACTGTTTTATGATAAGGAAATACTTCCACTGTCTTTCCCTTCGCCCGCTGTCTCTTCAAAGTACTCATTGTCACTACACCCCTCCCACGTTTTTCTCCAGAACTGCTACTCGTGGGAGCATCAGTCTCACCTGCACCCCTCTCGGGTGGGCATTCATCTCCACCGAGATCTCCTAAATAGACATGGTAATCTCCACCCATGTCATCATCAGGCAGAGGCAAAGACATGATCCTGTACAACAGAAAAAAGCACATTCAATACAGTAAATGAATTATAACATTGAATAAAACAAAAGAAGTCACATTCAATATAGTAAATGAATACAGTAAATGAATTATAACATCTTACATTTCTTTTTAGCACGTGTTTTTCTTTTTCGTTTTGTAGTTAACTTTTCTCGTTCATGTCCATGAATATTAACAAGATGTGGGTTGCTATATTCATCCCCTTCTCTGAACACTTTCTTGTACGAGCGATAGTCAGGATCATCGAAAGAGGGACCAGAAATAGAGAAGTTCTGAAAAGGATCATCAATTGTGTCAACATCTTCATCGACGTGGTCGCTGATCTGGTAACTATCACTAAACTTGTTCGACAGAACCACAATCAACCATTTCTTGTTAACTGGGTCGGGGACATAGAAAACTTGTTGAGCTTGACATGCCATTATATAAGAGTCATCTTTGTATCCCTCATTTTTCAAATCAACGCGTACAAACCCAAAATTATCAACTTGGACCCCGTTAGGAATCCTCACCCAACTACAATCAAAGATGGGTTCACGGTGGCCAAGATAGTCGAGTACCCAAATATTGACAATCTGTCCAAAGTAAGTAGTAATAGACTGATCCCCTGCATTTGCTTTGATGGACACCCCACTATTCTGCATTGTACTCGTAGCATCATGATCTCTGGTATAAAATGTATATCCATTAATAAGATAACACTTATATGAATACACATGTCTATCAAGCATTCTGGACAACCACTTAACTCTTTCTTTCACTGATTCCTTATCCCGTGATATACAATTTGTAACATAATCATTGAACCACTTAGCAAATGTCCGGTTATGCTCAGCTTCGATCCACGATCTATCTCTAAAGGGAAATGTCTCAGAAAGTACTTGCATGTGAAGATCAATAAAAGGAAGCACGTCAACCGTGTTGTGAAGTACGTATAAGTGCATCCGTGTTAGTTCCTCAATACTAACACTTACCGGTTCACCACCGGTAACACCTTCACCTTCAGTCCTGTTGGTGTGTCCAGTAATTGGAAGTCCAATTGCATCGACATTCGGTATAAACTCGGACCAGTACTCGAGTACTTCTTCTACTAAGTAGCGTTCTACAATGCATCCCTCTGGCCGATACATGTTCTTCACATATCCTTTCAATACTTTCATGTATCTTTCCACACCATACATCCATCGCATACGGGCAGGACCACACATTCTTGTCTCATGAACCAAATGAATGGTTAAGTGAACCATTATATCAAAGAATGATGGAGGAAAATACATCTCAAGCTCACAAAGCATCCCCACAATCTGTGTCTGGAAGCCACTCAAAAGTCCAGGATCAATGACTTTGCTACTCATTGCCTTGAAGAACCAACACAACTTTGTTATGCTTATGCACACATTTTCAGGCAAGATATATATAGAACGAATGGCAATCGGTAAGAAGTTCTCCATTATCACATGATAGTCATGCGATTTCAAATTCATCAGTTTCACGCCATCATCTGATACAAGCCTTTGTATGTTGGACAAATATCCCTCTAGTACTCTCACATTCTTCAGTGTTAGAAGAAACACTTTTCTCTCATTCTTGGACAAGGTGTGTGCAGCAGGAGGTAAGTACGGTGCTCGTCCTTCTTTCTATCCCTGAGGTGCCAATTCTACTCTAATCCCCATCTCTTTCATATCCATCCTTGCATTGTAACCATCCTTGACCTTCTTATCATCTAATAGAGTATTGAGTAAGTTGGCACAAACGTTCTTCTGAGTGTGCATAAGATCAATGAAGTGTCTAACATACAACTCTTTCCAATAGGGCAGTTGAAAGAAAATTGATTCTTTCTTCCAACCACAAGTGGGGACACTCTTTGCAAATTGTTTTTCGTACTGTGTGTCGACCTTCTTCATCTCACTCAACACATTTGAACCTGACAATAAGCGTGGTGCTTCACGATCCTCAACTTTGCCATTAAATTCAACGGTCATTGTTCGGTACTTATGTGTTGGCTACAACCACCCCATGTGTCCCATATAAATAGACTTCTTACAATAAGTCAATCGAATGTGATCAGTGTTGGTGGTACAACAAGGACATGCATCACGTCCCTTCACACTATATCCAGATAGATTCCCATAAACGGAAAAGTCATTGATTATTCCAAACAACATGGCCTTCAACTTGAATTTCTCCTCTCTACAAGTATCATAAACATCGACACCCTCATCCCACAACAGCTTCAAGTCTTCTATCAAAGGAGCTAGATATACTTCTATGTCATTACCAGGTTGTTTGGGTCCTGATATCAACATAGATAACATCATATAAGTACGCTTCGTGCACAATGATGGTGAAAGATTATAAACCATCAGAATCACTGGCCATATACTGTGGTTGGTACTTTGAATACCAAAGGGATTCATTCCGTCTATGGAGAATGCAAGACGCAAGTGTTGTGGCTCGTTACCAAATTCTGGATGCCTCACATTGAATGTCTTCCACTCTGGTGAATCAGTCGGATGTCTTAGCAATCTATCCTTAATTCTATCATCATGATGCCAAGTCAAATGTCTAGCATCCACCGTGCTACTGTACATTCTCCTAAATCTTGGTATTATTGGGAAATACCACATCACCTTCGCAGGAGATTTGTTTTTCGTATATCGCTTCCACCCACACTTGGGACACACATCGAAACCTGCATACTCCTTCCGAAATAAGATATAATCACCCAGGCAAGCATGAATTTTCTGATGTGTTAGCCCGATAGACTTGAGCATTTGCTTAACATCATATGCTCTCGTAGGCAGTACATTCTCATCGGGTAATAGACCACTAACTGCTTCCAACAAATCGGTGAAGCACACATCAGTTAATTGGTGAGCTGCTTTTAGATTGAACAATATCAATACAGCTGAAAGTTTTGTTGCCTTCTCACACCTGGGCCAAAGAGGTAATCCAGCGTCATCCCTTAGCTTCTCTGACATATAAGGATAATCTCGCAGATTATCCTCATCCCCATTAGATGTATCAACACTCGGTACATCTCCAAAACTATCTGCTTTCATTGTGTCTACAAACCTAAAGTCAGTTCCTATGTTGCTTGAGCTACGTCCATCTCTTCTCTCACCATGATATGTCCAAACGGTATATGATTTATCAATACCATGAATCATCAAGTGATCGAACAAATTGTCCCGACCACTAACCATTTTCTCGTTCATACATTTCCAACACGGACATAAAATGTACCGATTGTTGATGCAGTATCTGATTGCATGATTACCAAATTCTTCCACCCCATTCCTATACTCATCTGATAATTTATCTGCACGAACCCACTTTCAATCCATATATATATAGAACTGGATATGCCTATAGAAAAGATAATATGATATAATATTTATGTTTAGATTCTTGTATAAATGTGACTCAATAAAATACGATCCTACATATATTCTATTTAATAAATAATATTTTTTTAAATATTTGGCAGAGTTTCGTTTAGATTTATCATATTCCCCAATTAATCAAGATCCTAGCTAGTGCATCCATTTCCAATTTAATTATAAAATAATCAAATCGGAACACACATTCTACAACAAATAACCAACAAATTTCTCCAACTCCATATCAACTGCATTCAATCAACTCCACATCAACTATATATTCTACATGCAAATATTTGATTGAACATCGATCATCACACATATATATATATATCAACTATATTCTACTATTGGATTCAATCGATCATCGCATATATAAAATTATATAACATACAATTTTTAATAAATAAAACAATTGTAACTACAAAAAAATGAACTTACGGTAATAGTGTGAAGGGGATGGATCCGAATGAATCTCTCTTCTTCAAATTGTCACCTACAAAATTTATAAATACTACAACACATTATTTTTATATTCATTAATTTAATAATCAATAATTTACACTAATTATAAATATATATTTTTATATGATAATTAATATTATTTACTAGCTAATTATATATATATTAATTAACATATTAATATACTAATAATTCGTAGCAAATATACTAATATTATTATAAATAATATATACTAATATATATATTAGCTAGTATATATATGTTAATATTAATAATTGAAAATATATAATCTATTCCTAACAAATAATGCACAATTAAAAATTAATATATATAACCTAACAAATATATTCAATTTTATCAATTAATTAGCTAACAAATTAATGTATATTCCTAAAAAATATATATTCCTAACAAATATAGTAATTTTGTCAATTAGCTAACAAATAATTTTATAATTAATAATTTCCTAACAAATATTTAATTCATAGCAAAATTTAAATAAAGTAACTTAATTTCGGCGGGTTCATGTATAGCAAAATATTTAATTCAATAATTTCCTAACAAATATATATACTTTCGCCAGGTTCAACATATAAAATTGAATAAAAAATAAAACAAAATTTAATTAATATAAATAATAATATTATACATATATATACATATAAATACATATATATTAATTATATATATATACACTAATTAATTACCTGGTCAAAATGGGGATGAAATTCGTCAATCCAATCGGTGGAACGTGTCCGGCGGCAGGAGCGGTGGCAATAACGGCGGTGGCAGCGGTGGAAGCTGGATGGAGAGTTTAACGGAGGAAGCTCACGACGCCATTTTCGCGCAGGAGGAAGAAAGAGGGAGAAGAGGGAAGGAAGAAAGGGGGGTCGCGATTCAGCCCTAAATTGGACTCCACAGCGGTTCTTAACCGCTTTAAAGTCATATCGGTTCTTCACCGCTTTAAACGTTATAGCGGGTCGGAACCGCTTTCTAAGGTGTTTTTTTTTATTTATTTTTTCCTTAGCGGTTGTCAACTGCTTTCTAAGATAATTTTTTTTTCTTACTTTTGTATTTTCTTAGAAAGCTCATTAGCAAATGAGCTCTCTAAGTGAGCACTTAGAGAGCTCATTTGCTAATGAGCTTTCTAAGTAAAGCTTTGAAAAGTCATTTTTGTAGTAGTAAAAAAACAGCCTGCGAAAAGTGATTACAGCCTGTAAAACAATGTTAGAATATGTGGGGTTCATAAATTGTATAAATGGGAAATAAAAAAGAAAGATATGTATCATTTTAAAATACACTATTATAAAATGTATGTCTATATAATCAACTCATTTTATTATTATTTTTTAAAATTTTATATATTTTTTTGTTACCTTGAATTATGAATTTAATATTAATATGTCCATATTTTAAACTTTTTATGCATATATTTTGTTTTTCAATTCCGCATAAAGTTTCTGTATTTTTGAATATTACAAGAAAAGTTACATACAAAGAAAAAAAAACATATAACACCAAAATTAACTACAATTCACAATCACATAAGCACTAAAAATAAATCACTCCATTTTTTACAATCTAAAATCAACCGAAAAATGAACAGAGAACCAAATGAGCAGTGTCTGGTTGCACCAGAAAAAATAGTTCCAAAAGATGGACAACAACGCAAATTAACAGAAAATTAAAAAAAAAGCTTTTGAGCATTTCTCATAATGTTCTTAAGTTAATACTACGACTGACCTATCCATACATTCTACATGGAACATAAAATCAAAAATCACAATAGTAACCCCTACAAAATAAACACGAAGCCAAAAATCAAATTTCGAAACACCCACATTTCATATCAATCACAACTTAACAAATTCAACAAAAATATGAACATACATATATGAACATAAAAGAAAGATAACGTATTTACAACTCAAAAAAATGGAGTTGGGACCGCACTATTTGCCTATCCCACAAGTTTGACCAAGAAAAAAATCGAAAAGTTTTGAATTGGAAGAGAAATCAAAACCCACCTTCTTGAAAAAAATAGAATACACACACAAGAATAGATTTCTACGGGTTATATTGTGTTTGCTTTTAAACATAATGCTGAGACAATGCTTGTTTTGATTAGATCTCAAAACTCCTAATGATTTACCTGCATCTTAATTACTAATCTTTGTCAGTCAAGTTTTGTTTATAGGAACTCAGATAAGGAGGAACTAGCTGAGAAAACACTAACCCAAATCTGAAAACTCAGACGTTGTTCCATACCTGACATGAAAGTCTAGCCTTTTTAAGTTAACTAGCAGTAGATCAGGATGAACAGTGAAGACCCTGAGGTCTACTGAAAACTCAGTAGATCCTGATGGAGTCAAGCTATTTGAGTATTTGAGTTACTTGTATTAGGAGATAAGTAAGGACTGCAAAGGTGTTAGACAAAAAGACATTTTTCCGACAACAGAGATCCTTTGATAGGATTTTGAATGTGCCATTACCACCAATTACTAAAGTATATTCAAGAAGAACGAAAGCACCAGAAATTCAGTGATTTGATATAATTTGATTGTCATGATTTCTTTTATGATTTACTTAGATTTGATATGATATGATTTTCTTAGATAGCAGCCCAAAATTATAAGTCTTAGAGGGATATATAATTGATTGTAACTCTTTGGAGAGGATCATCAGAAATTTATTATTGAGAATACAAGTCTACATCTATCGTTCTAGTTACTAGGGCAATTCAAGAACTTTTCTTGGGTTTCTAGGATTTTACATTTGAGTTCCTAACAATTGGTATCAGAGCCAGAATCAAGAACTCACCCGTTTCCGCAAAGATGGTGTCTAACAAACAAAGGTTCATACAACTTGAGATGTCCATCGCTAGATTGAGTGAAGCGGTGCAGTCCCTTTCGGAGCAACGCGGGAACCACTCAGGGAGTGAAAACGATGGAGATCGACAGGGGGTAAGACGCCTAAGGCGGCCTGGGAGACACCCAGGCATCATTGATGCTGAACAAGTCCACCACCGTTTCCAGCGACGCCAATAAGAAAGCGGCCCCAGTGAACATACTGGCAGATTCTGGGGTCGTGGAGGGCGATTTATAGAATGCAGGTCGTGCTACGAAATATACCCGTTGAAATTCAAGGGCTGAAATTCTGGGTTAATCTCTATGGAATTCCATCACCCGATATTGATGTCATTTTGGGTATTCCGTGGGTGGAGGATGTGAGCCCTTTAATGGTAAATTGTAGATAAATGTCGTTAAATATATGGTACCATGATGAGCTCTACCTTCTAAAGGCAATTGGGTTCAACCCCCCCCCCCCAAAAAAAAAAAAAAATGGAACACAAGAGATTATGTCAAGAATGGGAAAGAGGAGTGGAATGTTACCTATTATCTTCACCAGAAATTAATGGCACACAACAAATTACTAGCGAAGGACAAGTGCAAGAGATTGAGCAGTTGCTGTCCCAGTTTAAAGAAGTCACCACCTCTTCGAATAAACTCCCTCCACAACGAGAATTCGACCACCGAATTCGATTGGTCGATGAGAGTAAACCAGTAAATGTGGCTCCTTATCGCTACACCCATTTTTAGAAGGACGAGATAGAAAGGCAGGTGGAGGAGATGCTCGAGTCTGGACTGATACGTTACACCACCAGCCCTTTTTCATCTCCTATACTACTAATGAAAAAGAAATATGCAACCTGGCGATTTTGCACTGATTATAGGGCCCTCAATGCTGCAACTATCAAGGATCGATTCCCAATACCCATTGTGGACGACATGCTTGATGAGTTACATGGTACACAATTCTTCACCAAGCTTGATTTGAAGGCAGGTTACCACCTAATTCGGATGCACCCAGATGACATCCATAAAACTGCATTTCGAACGCACAGTGGTCATTTCGAGTATGTAATCATGCCATTCGGGTTAAGCAATGCTCCCTCAACCTTTCAAGCAATCATGAACCATATCTTCCGGCCTTACTTAAGAAGGTTTGTGCTTGTTTTTTTTATTACATACTTGTGTACAACAAGAGTTGGACTGATCATATGGTACATCTACGAATGGTTCTCACCATTTTAAAGGATAATGAATTTGTCATTAAACCTTCAAAATGTTTTTTTGGGGTTAGGGATGTTGAGTACTTAGGACATTTCATATCCCATCAGGGGGTTCGGGTAGATCATCGTAAGATTGAAGCTGTGGTGAATTGGTCGGTTCCTAGCAATGTCACCGAACTACGTGGGTTCTTGGGTCTAATAGGATATTATCGCAAATTTTGTACAAAATTCGGGGAAATAGCTAGACCTCTGCACAACCTCACCAAGAGAAACAAGTTTCTTTAGTCACCCGACGCATAAGCAGCATTTGAAAAATTAAAATCAGCAATGAGTTCCACCCCGATCCTTGCATTGCCAGATTTTAATGAAGAGTTCATAACCGAAACCGATGCATCAGGCTTTGGCATAGGAGTAGTAATTTCACAAAAGGGACGGCCGATAGGCTATATGAGCAAAGGAATTGCAAAATCTAAGCAATCATGGTCTATCTACGAGAAAGATGTTGGCAATACTTGAAGCCAATAGAACTTGGCGGCCTTACCTAGTTGGACGCCGATTCAAGATCATAACAGATCAGCGGAGTCTTTGGTTTCTGTTGGAACAACGAATCACCACACCGGAACAACAGAAATGGATTGTAAAATTGGTGGGCTTTGATTACGAGATAATATACCGCCCTGGGAGAGAAAACAGTGTTGCAAATGTTTTATCACGTCGTGAACCACCTGAACAGCTGAAAACATTAGTTATGTCCATGCCTATCACTGGTATTTGGGAGGAAATTGCTAAAGCTATAGCTGAAGATAAAGTAATGGGTCCACTGCTGCAGAAAGTACAAGATAAGACATGTACTGTGGATAAATGGGAAATTAGGAATGGGTGTTTGATGAATAAAGGGCGCATTTAGGTCCCTAAAGGTGAAATCTGTGAACATCTAATTCAGGAGTTTCACGCATCGGTATTTGGTGGGCATTCTGGTATCCTACGAACAACCAAAAGGCTAGGGAAATTGTTTGATTGGCCTGGCCTTAGACATTATTAAGGGTTGTGATTCCTGCCAACGCAACAAAACATCCAGTGCACATCCAGCAGGACTATTGGCACCACTGCCTATTCCCACTCAAGTATGGACTGACATCTCAATGGATTTTATTACAGGGCTGCCAAAGTCTAATGGTAAGGACACTATCCTTATTGTTGTAGACCGTTTATCTAAATATGCTCATTTCGTTGCTTTGAGCTATCCTTACACGGCCAAGACCATAGCTGAGTTATTCATGCGGCATGTCATACGTTTACATTGGGTACCAAGGACAATAATCTCAGATAGAGATCGAGTGTTCATTAGTTCTTTTTGTCGTGAGTTATTCAAATCGCAAGGCACTGTCTTGAAGATGAGCTCTTCATACCGAAGTAGTGAATCGTTGCCTGAAACAATATTTGCGATGCATAACTTATCAGAAACCGAAAGAATGGGAGCGGCATCTCGCGTGGGCAGAGTATTGGTACAATACAACTTATCACAGCGCCATAGATATGACCCCATTCGAAGTAGTCTATGGGAGACCTGTTGTCCCCATCTCGTTCCACGAACCATGCTTTACCGCTGTCCATGAAGTTGATATACAGCTGCAGGAAAGAGATGGACTCTTACGTGAGCTAAAAATCAATTTGGAGGCTGCTTAGAATCGAATGCAACAGTATGCGAATGCTAAACGACGCCCCGAGCAGTTTGAAGTGGGTGATTAGGTGTTCATCCGCCTTCAACCCTATCGCCAGCACTCTATCTTCAAGAGGGTCAACCAGAAACTATGCAACAAGTATTTTGGTCCATTTCAGGTGAGCGAACGCATTGGTCCTGTAGCTTACAAGCTCGCACTACCCGACGATGCCCGAATACATCCTGTGTTCCATGTGTCACTGTTAAAATGCAAAATTGGCAACACAAGTAGTGTACGCTGCACATTACCACCATTTGCAGCTGGTGGTACTCTAGCTCTCCATCCACAACAGATTTTACAATACCATTGGAGAGAGAAAAAGGGAGTAGATTCTTAGAAGCCTTAGTGCAACGGTCGACAATGACAAACGATGGTGCCACATGGGAGCTGGTTGCTGACTAGCGCCCCAAATTTACAGACATTAACCTTGAGGACAAGGTTCTTTTAGACGGTGGGGGTGATGATAGGATTTTGAATGTGTCATTACAGCCAATTACTAATGTATATTCAAGGAGAAGGAAAGCACCAGAAATTCAGTGGTTTGATTAGTGATTTGATATAATTTGATTGTCATGATTTCTTTTATGATTTACTTAGATTTGATATGATATGATTTTCTTAGATAGCAACCCAAAATTATAGGTCTTAGAGGGATATTTAATTGATTGTAACTCTTTGGAGAGGATCATCAGAAATTTATTATTGAGAATACAAGTCTACACCTATCGTGCTAGTTACTAGGGCAATTCAATAACTTTTCTTGGGTTTTCTAGGATTTTACATTTGAGTTCCTAACATCCTTAATAGTGCAAATTAGATGAGACAAATATTCAACCTGAGTTTAACTCTGAGCTCTTGTTAAAGCCTGAGGATGGGAGCCAATGAGAGGATATCACCTATATACGGAGATGACACACCTTCCTGCACGCTGACACTTGATAAAGTTTGAAAAAGCAAATGACCCTCAAAACAACTTTATTATCAAACAAGTAGGGGGTAAAGATGACGTATAATTTATGTCCATTTGTTACTCCTAAAACTAGCAAGTTTAGGAGTTATCAGATAGTTTTCCTGTACGTAAAATCTCAAATCGGCCTAATTAATATATATATATATATATATATATATATATATATATATATAATATTATATTATATGGGGCGGGCGGTCCGCCTAATATAAAGACCGTGGATATAGTCATATATGACCTAATAACCCAGATTTATTTCACAAATAGCCTTTGACCAAATTTTAATATTTATTTAATAAGATTAATTAAAAAAATTTACAATGTTGCTCATGCATTTCATTCTCTACCCTCAATTTCTAATTCTCTCTACCCCCAATTTCTAATTCTCTTCATCTCTTAACGAATTTCTTCTTTAATTACAAAGCCCCAAATTTGAAGAACCCTAATTTAAACAAAAAAAAATTATTGTTGAATGCTACTATGTTTCTTCATCATTCCTCTAGTTTCGTGCCAGATTTATTATCGTTCTTCCCAAATTTGATTTATTCCATATATTCGGATAGAGAACAAGACAACAAGTGAGCGTTCTCTTTGCTCTAGACACAAGCGTTGGTGGACACGGTGAGTGGATTGAAATTTTTGTGAACTCAATTAGTTTAGTAAATTGAGATTTTTGCTTTCTTATCAATTTGTAAATGCATAGTAAGAATGTTCAAATTAGCTGAAGGAGTTGTGTGTGGTGAAATGTATAAATGTATTATCTTGATTTACCAAGTTTTGGAAAATGGGATTGCGGACAATGTGTTTGACACAATGTCTGATAGACCGAATGAAGTTATGATTACACATTACATGGATTTTGTAGGACGACAACAAGTAAATAACAATACTCATTTTGGGACTTTCCATTAGCATTGCAGGTATACACTCAAATTTATACATTAAATTGTTTTTAAATTTATTATAAATAATTATGATTAATTTCATTTATTTATTTTATTTATAAGGTTTGAGCTTTTGAGTGTATCCCTGACATCATAGAATCCTTTGACGCATCAAAGACCGTAGGTAAAATTTCAAGAATGTGTTATTGGAAATCAATACTCACACTTAATTATATTCAATTGAAAGATATTTTAGAAAATGCAAATGTAAAAGACACCACAAAAGATAACATTTTGGGTGTGATTTGGGATCCAGATGCAACCTTTTGATGAGTTGAATATATGTATAATTTGCTCTTTATAGATTACATTGTTACTGGAATATGTAAAATAATTGTTATGGTCATTTAAATTTAGTATTACTTTCCAATGTTTTTAAATAGAGTGGATAACTTATATATAATATTGAAGTGGTTTAGAACTTATGTTGTTTAAATTTAACTGTTATGTTGTTCAATCGTTAGTTTTTCATTGATATACAACTGAGTTGTTTAAAAATGAATTGTTCAACAACAAGGTTAATAAATAATTAGGTTAATTTTTTTTATTAAGGTTGTTCGTATAAGAGTTCAATCAATAAGTAATTATATTTTTCTAATGATAAAATATCAATTTTAACTTTTAAAGTTAAAACATCATAAGAAAATGTTATTTTCATTGGTATACATAGGAGTTGTTTAAAATTGAGTAGTTCAACAACAAACTTGTTCAATAACCAAGTTAATTTTTTTTATTACAATTGTTCATATAAGAGTTCAATCAATAAGTAATTACTTTTTTTAGTGACAAAATATCAATTTTGACTTATAAAGCTAAAAAATTATAAGAAAAACTTATTTTCATTGATATACATATAAGTTGTATAAAATGGAGTTTTTCAACAACAGGATTGTTTAACCGAGTTAAATTTTTATATTAACTGTTCATATAGGAGTTCAATCAATAAGTAATTAATTTTTTTTAGTGGCAAAATATCAATTTTGACCTTTAAAGCTAAATAAATCATAAGGAAAATTTCTTTTCATTGATATACATGAGAGTTGTTTAAAATGGAGTTGTTCAACAACATGGTTGTTTAATAACTGAATTAATTTTTTTTATTATAGTTGTTCATATAATAGTTCAATAAATAAGTAATTAATTTTTTTAGTGACAAAATATCAATTTTGACTTTTAAAGCTGAAAAATCATAAGAAAAATTTATTTTCATTGATATATATAAAAGTTTTTTAAAATTGAGTTTTTTAACTACATATTTGTTCAATAATCGAGTTAATTCTTTTATTAAGGTTGTTCATATGAAAGTTCGGTAGTAATAACTTTTTTTAGTGACAAAATATTAATTTTGACTTATGAAAACTTATTTCATTGATATATAAAGGAGTTCTTTAAAATTGCTACGTTCAACAAATGGGTTATTCAAGTGTCCAATTAAGTTTGTTCACGCAAATGTTTAAATCAATAAGTAATTATATATTTTTTTATGAAAATATTAATTTTGAATTTTTAGGCTTTAAAAATAAAGAAAACTTATTTTCTAACGATATACGATCGAGTTGTTCAATATTTAATCATTGAACATAACTATGTTGTTCAAGTGTCCAATGTAGTAATACGATTAGGTTTGTTCACAGAAATGTTCAAATTAATAAGTAATTACTTATTTTTTTTATGAAAATATTAATTTTGAGTTTTTAACCTTATTTTTTAAAAATATTATTTTCTAACGATATATAATCTAGTTGTTCAATATTTGATCGTTGAATACAACTAGGTTGTTCAAGTGTCCAGTGTAATAATGTGATTAAATTTGTTCACACAATTATTTAAACCAAAGCAATTACTTACTTTTTTATGAAAATATTAATTTTGAGTTTTTAGCTTTAATTGTTTTTAAAAAATTAATTACTAACGTTATACAATGGATTTATTCAGTATTTAATTTTTTAACATAACTAGGTTATTCAAATATCTGGTTTAATAAAATGATTAAGTTTTTCACATAATTGTTCAAATCAATAAGTAATTACTTATTCTTTGTGAAAATATTAACTTTGAGTTTTTTACCCTTAAAAATTTATTTGAAAAAAAAAACTTTTTTTCTAACGATATATAATCTATTTTCAATATTTCATTGTTAAACACAATTAGGTTGTTCAAGTGTAAGGTGTAATAATATGATTAAGTTTGTTCACACAATTGTTCAAATCAATAAGTAGTTACTTCTTTTTTTATGAAAATATTAAATGTGAGTTTTTAGCCTTAAAAAAAAACTTATTTTCTAAAAATATACAATCGAATTGTTCAATATTTGATTGATGAACAAAACTAGGTTGTTTAAGTGTCCAATGTAATAATGCGATTAATGTTGTTCATAAAATGTTCAAATTAATAAATAATTTTTTTAATGAAAGTATTAATTTTTAGTTTTTAGCGTTAGAGAATTAAATTTTTTTTTCTAACGATATATAATAGAGTTTTTCATATTCGATTGTTGAACACAACTAGTATTGAGAATACATTTGTTCAAAATAATAAATAATTACTTATTTTTAATTGGTTAAACATCTATTTTTATTTTTTATTTTTAAAAGTATTATGAAAAAATAACTACTAAATTGAACATAGCTTTTCTTAAAAAAATTATTCAAATAAGTTAAATATTCTCATATGTTTAACATCGTAATGCAAATACCTAATTATTCAGATTCAATATAATTGAGTCTACAATATTGCATCAACTTAATACTTGTTTATTCACCATCAGTAATGGATCTCGACAGGTTAATCGGTTGTGCCATGTCTGTCCACACATGATATATTTTTTTATTTAATAAAAATTCTAAACTACTTACACTAATGAACAACTAAACAATTTACATTAATGAATAATTATAACAATTAAATAACATACACTAATGAATATTTAAACAACTGAACAACTATGTAAATAATTTAAATAACTTAAACAATTGAACAACTAAATATATTATTTATCTAAACAACTAAATAATTAAATAATTTAAACAATTGAATCAACTATGTAAATTTAATAATTTAATCAACGTAAACAAATGATCTACTTAAATAAATGAACTACTTAAATAACTGAACAATTTAACAACTAAATAATTTAAACAACTTAAACAATTGAATAATTCAATAATTTAAACAACTAAATAGTTTAAACAACTGAGCAACTATATAAATTAAAAAACTTAAACAACTAGACAATCAGACAACTGGACAATCGAACAACTAAATAACTTAATAAATATATAAAATATTATAATTTTATATTATATATTTAGAAAAATGCTATTTTTGTATATGTTAAATAAGTAAAGACTATTTAAAAAAAAAGGGGTCACTTACTATGGGAGCCAAATACATTAGTGTTACTACATGTAAGGACTCCTACATAAAATCAATTCAACCAGAGACAAAATATAGCTTTGCCAACTAAGCGACACCAATTTAATGCATGGGTGGGAAAACCTAGACTAGGGATTGTAGACTATAATTACTGCAGACCAAAAGTATAATACTGTTCAAAAAGTAGGCGGATGTGACGTTGATTTGACATAAAGCTTTGGCTTAAGCAAAAGTGGTGGCAAAAACAGTTCCCTATTATTCACCTTCCCCAAAATTGAAAAGTCGGAATAGTGTACTGGGGAAGTGGGGAAGTTTTCCAATGACAATTAGCGGTGATTCATCGGAAAGAAGGTATGCATATGTTCGAGAAATAGTACTATGGTACACTTATCAATTTGAGCAATATAATATATGATTTATGTTATAAAATTTGATACATTGACAATATAGTATACTGGATTTTGAAATTAGGTTGATTTTCTAAGTTAAAATAGATTGGAATGGAACGTATAGATACAAAATATGAATGTTTAATAATGTTTTGATTCTTTTTTATGCAGGAACGAAATTATTGTGTAAAAGTGTGCAGGGCTTCGTCCACGGTTGAGATGACGCGAAAAGGAGATCTGGGAGTGTGTTTCCATAGGAGAGATGCATTTAGGGAAGAGAGTGCAGGGCTTCGTCCAGAAGCGAAGGATTCATTCCGTTAAAGGTATGTATATTTACACGATGTAGAAAAAAAGGTTGGGTGGATATAGGCTTCTGAAGATTCACGATCTAGTGTACCACAATGCATTCAAGTGTACTTTAGACCAAAATTGTGTACCTTATTTACTGTATTCCCAAATGATAATTTGTTTTATGAAAAAATGTGTGATGCAAAAATTGGCCGCCGTCAGGAAAACCACCACAGCGCGCCACATACCTGAGTTCGAGACACCATCCGTAGCCCCCTATTCCTTGTTGCCATTGCTGTCGGAAATTGCCGCCGCGATTGAAACCCAGCGCAACCGCCGGTCGCGCACGCCGCAACTCAACGCCTGGAACCGATTGCAACCGCCTCCGTTCCTCACTCCTGCGTTCGCCGAGTCTCGCCTGGAAACCGCCTTCCATAGAAGCAGCCAGACACACCGACGAATCATCAATCTGCTGCCGCCTTCATCAGCGCCGCCATGAACCAGCAACCGGAAACGCACACTAGTCCATCGATCTATCGCACAGCCCCAATATTTCGCTGCAACCTCTAATCAAAACAGACGCCGAAAATTTGTATCGCTGTTCTCACAACGTCCTTGAAGTCTATCACAGCCGTAACTCCCCATCTATGGTATTTGGGCCAGGAAAGTCAATTGGGTCTATTTCTAGTTTTACCTTTTAAATCATTAAGCCCAACTCTATTTAATTGCAAGGGCCCATTTGGGAATTCTGAATATATTCTGAATGGAGGTTTACGAAACAGAAACACACTTTAGATTAAGGAGATTTATGGCAGTAGATTACTTTAGTTAGTAGGTGTCAGGAATTATATTTTCGGCAGAAATAGTAGAAGTAGGGGTTTAAATTCTTATTTTTTTTGT
Source organism: Prunella vulgaris (assembly GCA_026898435.1). Lineage (NCBI taxonomy): Eukaryota > Viridiplantae > Streptophyta > Magnoliopsida > Lamiales > Lamiaceae > Prunella > Prunella vulgaris. Next base: position 131,559 of record JAPKLY010000303.1, read on the forward strand.
TTTGATTGATTTGAATTATTCTTGTTTGATTATTTATTTAATTCTTGATTTGGATTATTATTTTACTTGTGTCAGACTTCACGTATTGAGCGTTTTTGTGTACTTTAGACTATAATATTGTACTATAGTACATATTAGTGTACTGCGAATGATGGATGTGCACTGTAGTTGTCAAATTGGGTAATGTAACTGTCAAATTGTGTACTGTAATTATCTAATTCCGGTGAATAATAGTACAATATGATTATGTACCATTGAACTAATTATTGTACCATAGTTATTACTGTGAATTGTTTTAGGGGAATACCAAAAACCTTGATACTGGTAGGTATGGGAAAACACCCATCCTTTATCTTAAGTATGAGTGGATATTAAGTCCCTGCATTCTGGAGATAAAGATTCATCTACTTACAAAGACAATTTTTTCGTGAAAGCACAAAATTATGGAGTCACTCTATTAGACAAACATAACATAACATCTAGTAATAGCACTGCGTAAAAAGTGGCAGGCCCACTCACATGCGTCATGCAATTAAGAGACAAAGTATGTTGTTTTGTTCGGCATGGAATCTTTTTCTTCTCAGATTGTGTTGGATTAAAAGTAGTGACACGACCACTTAACACACACAAACATACGACAATTCTAAATAACATTCGACCTGAAAACAGGCTATAATTTTTTTCAACATACGACATAATACTATATCAAACTCGACAACATGTTTACATTCACAAAAGTAGTTTCAAACCACGCAAGCAAACTACTCCATCTCCCAAAATCATACATCAGAAACCATAATTTACAACATGATACAATACAGGTTTACAACAAAACACACTATCCTACATCGGAAGCAAAATAAGCCACAGTCCTTCCCGCAGGTCGTCATCTATGTACACCGCAACTCAAAAAGCCTGCAAAAGTGCCGCGGCTACTCCAGTTTCATCATCAAATCACATATCAGCAGGGTTACCTATAATGCATAAATTACGTGAGATTTATAAATCTCAGTAAGCAGAAACTATGCATGATGTGAAGTTTCACTCAAAAATCCTGCCCATGCACAATGCACTCTCATTTGAAAACATCAATTTATTTCTGAAATACTTATTAAGGGCCCCTGACACACTGTTATGCACCGGCACGAGCACAAAGCTCCAATAAATGTATATATAATCAAGTGGCCACTATAAGTATGCCCAACGTGAGGACCACCCTCCTGTGGCCCAACAAGGGTCCCCCCATCGCGCCCCTTATGTCCATCAGGAAGTATCCCTCCCCGTCAAGTCATACGGTGAGGATCCATCCCTCTAACGACCTAGCGAGGTCCATCATCAAACATGAACCCCTGTCCGTACAGAAGTCCCCTCTAACATAAACACACCATAAATATAGATGTTGGCCCACGCTAGGTTTCCCTAGGTCGCCCCTTCCGCCCTCGATGCATAATCAGTGGCCAATCACACCAAGTTGGAAAACTTTCACATGTTAATGCATGGTATGCATGATGCTCGTGCAATCAATGTCACTTAACAAAGTTCACATATTATTGAACTCACATGTTCAGTCCACATCAACTAGGGAGCTCACAGACTCCTTTTACACATCATATAGAGCTAACAGGCTTATTCCACATCATATACAAAGCTCACAGGCTCATTTCATATAACACAGAATATAAATCACATATTACAATCCACTTAAATGCACATATTATCACTTAAACATAAATAATTCATAAAATAATATGTTTATGCATCGTAGTTGCAAATGAATTTCTACTTACCTCAAATCCGCAAACACGTTGATAATATAAACTCCTAAAGCACCCTAGCACCTTCTCCTATCGAATCTAACAACAATTAATTACAAAAAATTTTATTCAAATCTACTAAATAATCAACTCCACTCAAACATTCGTCTAATTAATAAAAACACTATTAAATCTTATTCACAAGAATTACCTGAACTAGGCTTTTATCGAAACGAGTCGAAATCTTTTTTTTTCTTCGTCGCAAACGTCTCGCGACCTTTCTTTTTCTCTCACTTATTCTCTCTGTCTCACTTTCAGCGTAGGATAGTATGAATATGGTTTGGGGTTTTACATCCCAATACCACCACCGCCTAAGTAGACCCCAACTAATAATTTATATATATATATTATAATTAGAACTTACCTTAGTGTTAAGTAAGCTCACACACTAACCTTACTAACTTTATAATTATATATATTATTATTACTAGCTTTACTAACTAACCGACTACTGTGTGTATATATATAATATACATAACTTAGGTAATAGGTAAACTAACACACTAACTTTACTAAACATATATTATTATTGTTATTATTATTATATATATATATATATAACTTATATAATTACTACAATTAATCTACATTTAATCCACACTACTAATATTCAAATAATTAGCACAACACATTTATTCCACTAGAGACTCAAATAAATTAAACAAGAATCATCTCATTAATAAATAAATAGTGACATATACCAATTCAATAAATAATTCAACATTTACAAGTAAAATAATTAACATATCATCACAAATAACATATGAGTAATATAAAATACTCAAATAGTAAATATCATGATAATAAATTAAAGTACACATAATGCATAAAATATATCCCAGCAATTATAAATTATCACATAAATAATTTAAATGCACACCAAGCATGAAATATATAATTATGCAATTAGCATATAAATAAATAAAATGCATCCAACACATGAAGTATATTGACCAATGAGTAGTGAGAAACTCGAGTATCGCATCCTCCCCTCCTTATAAAAATTTCGTCCTCGAAATTTCACTTACCTGAAAAGTTCTGGATACTTGGATCTCATCTTATCTTCCCTTTCCCAAGTAGCTTCTTCTACTGACTGATTTCTCCATAGTACTTTGACTAATGAAATTTCTTTGTTTCTGAGTTGTTTCACTTCTCGCAAAAGAATCTCCACTGGAACTTCTTCATAACTCAGATCTGGTTTCAGTTCAGTAGGTTCGCTTTTCAAAACATGTGACGGGTTCGCAATATACTTCCTCAATGCAGACACATGGAACACATTATGGATTTGGGACATAGATGCAGGTAAGTCAAGTCTGTAAGCAACTTCACCAATTCTCTCAGTGATAGGAAATGGACCAACATATCTTGGACTAAGTTTCCCTTTCTTCCCGAATCGCATTATTCCTTTCATCGGAGAAACTTTCAGAAATACCTGATCACCCACTTCGAATTCAAGTTTTCTTCTTCTTTTATCGGAATAACTCTTCTGTCGACTCTGAGCGACTTTCATTCGTTCTCGAACTTGTACTACTGCTTCACTCATTTCTTGAATCAAATCTGGACCCAGAAGTTTTCGTTCCCCAATTTCATCCCAATGTACTGGAGATCGACATTTTCTACTATAAAGTGCTTCATATGGAGCCATTCCGATAGTAGAATGATAGTTGTTGTTATAGGAAAACTCAATCAAAGGCAAGAATTTACTCCACTGACCTTGAAAATCTAACACACAAGCTCTGAGCATGTCTTCCAGAATTTGTATCGTTTTCTCGGATTGTCCATCTGTCTGTGGATGATACGCAGTGCTGAAAGATAATTGAGTCCCTAACGCTTTGTGCAAGCTCTTCCAGAAGTTAGATAAAAATCTGGAATCTCTATCTGAAACAATAGTGAGAGGTACACCGTGGAGTCTGACAATCTCTTGTATATACATCTGGGCATAACGGTCCATAGAGTATGTAGTACAAATAGGTAAGAAGTGAGCTGACATAGTCAATCGGTCCACAATTACCCAAACTGCATCATGACCTTTAACTGTCTTGGGAAATCCAGTGATGAATTCCATTGTAATATTCTCCCACTTCCACTCTGGAATAAGCAAAGGTTGTAATGTTCCTGCAGGTCTCTGATGTTCTGCTTCGATTCGCTGACAAGTCAAGCATTGTTCCACAAATCAAGCAATGTCTCTTTTCATACCTGGCCACCAGTAGTGCAATTTCAAGTCTCTATATATTTTAGTAGCTCCAGGATGTACAGAATAGGGTGTCGAATGTGCTTCAGTCATCACATCTTCATGGGTCTTATCAACATCAGGTACATACAATCGGTTTCTATATCAGAGTACACCATTGTCTGTCAACTGGAAATCAGATGGTTCACCTAAAGAAAGGTTTTTCTTCACTTTAGCAAAGTATTCGTCATTCTGTTGTCCTGTGTGAATTCGGTCCAGCAAGGTTGGTCTAAGTGTTAAGGGTGCAAGTTTCGCCGTCACAAGTTCAGGTTCAATCAGTTCTATGTTCATCCTCTGCAAGTCAAGGAGTTCAGGTTTCTGAATCAAAGTCATGGCTGCCACTTTCTCTGCTGATTTTCGACTCAATGCATCTGCTACCACGTTCGCTTTGCCAGGATGATAGTTCATAACACATTTATAATCTTTCACTAGTTCCAACCATCTTCGTTGTCTCATGTTCAATTCTTTCTGAGTGAAGAAGTACTTCAGACTTTTGTGATCTGTATAGATCTCACAATGTTCGCCGTATAGGTAATGTCTCCAAATTTTGAGTGCAAACACCACTGCTGCAAACTCCAAGTCGTGGGTAGGGTAATTCTTTTCATACTCTTTCAATTGTCGGGAAGCATAGGCTATCACTTTATCATTTTGCCTTAGTACACACCCGAGTCCATTCTTCGATGCATCACTGTAAACTTTGAAACCTCCAGTTCCGGTTGGAATTGCAAAGATAGGAGCTGATGTCAAACGTTTCTTTAGTTCCTGAAAACTCTGTTGACATGCCTCTGTCCATTTGTAAGTCACGCTCTTTCGAGTCAATTGTGTCAAAGGAGAAGCAATCTTGGAAAATCCCCCTACAAATCGACGATAATACCCTGCCAATCTGATAAAACTGCGCACCTCTGATGGATTTGTAGGTTGTGGCCAGTTATTAATAGCTTCAACTTTGCTTGGGTCAACAAAAATCCCTGCTCCTGATATCACATGTCCCAAAAATACAACTCGATCTAACCAGAATTCACATTTCTTGAACTTTGCAAACAACTGTTTCTCTTTCAGAACTTCTAACACACTTCTCAAATGCACTTCATGGTCTTCTTTAGTCTTGGAATAGATCAAAATATCATCAATAAATACAATCACGAACCTGTCCAGAAAATCTTTAAATACCCGATTCATCAAGTCCATAAACGCTGCTGGAGCATTTGTCAATCCAAATGGCATTACAAGGAACTCATAATGTCTGTATCTCGTACTGAATGCGGTCTTAGGAATGTCTTCTGCTTTTATCTTCAGCTGATGGTACCCAGATCGCAAATCAATCTTCGAAAAGACAGATGCACCTTGAAGCTGATCAAACAAATCATCGATCCGAGGTAAAGGATATTTGTTGTGATTTTGTTCAGTTCTCGGTAATCTATACACATTCTCAATGTACCATTTTTCTTCCGGACAAATAAAACTGGTGCTCCCCAAGGTGAGAAACTAGGACGAATGAAACCTTTATCTAGCAGTTCTTGCAATTGTATTTTTAGTTCTTTTAATTCAGCAGGCGCCATTCGGTATGGAGATTTAGAAATAGGAGACACTCCTGGCTGTAACTCAATCAAAAATTCAATTTCACGATCTGGTGGCAATCCTGGCAAATCATCTGGAAATACTTCAGGATATTCTTGTACAACTGGTACATCACTAACACTTGAACATTGTTTCCCCTCAATACTCATCACACTTACCAGATAACCTTCACAACCACTTTCCAATAGTCTCTGTGCTTTAACAGCTGATATTGTAGGAAATCTGAAGCGTTTCTTCATTCCAGCAAATGAAAATGATTCTTCTCCCTCTGGCTAAAACGTGATACTCTTTTTCTGACAGTCGATGGTAGCACCATATTTTGATAACCAATCCATACCCAATATAACATCATAATCATTCATGTCCAGCACAATCAAATCAGCATATAGTTCTCTGCCTTCTATAGGAATAACACATCCTCGTAAAATCTGATTGGTTTGTTTCAAATCACCAGAAGGAATCATCACATCGAATTTAGCTTCAGATAGGTTAGGTGTTCTACCCAGTTTTCTCACATACTCAGTGGATGCAAATGAATGTGTAGTTCCATAATCAAATAACACATAAGTTATAGTACCAAAAATAGAAAGCTTACCGGTGACAACTGGATTATCTTATGCGTCCTCCTTAGTCAGGGTAAAAACTCATGCTGTAACTCTTCTTTGTTCTCTTTGATTAGTTCTGGTAGGGCATGTGCTAGTTATATGTCCCTTCTGTCCACAGGTTTAACAAGTTCGAGGAAGAAAAATGCAGGCTCCATCGTGTTGTTTACCACAGTTCAAACAAAAAGGAGATGGTGGTGGTGCTTTAATCTGATAAGTCCTGAAACGTTTGTTTGGATCTCCCTGTTCTGGTCTCTGTCCTTGTCGAGGTGGAAAGTTTGGTCTTGGTCCCTGAAACTGCAGTGGTCTCTTCCTGGAATCTCCACTCCACTGTGGAACTGGTCTCTACTGGAACTGACGTCGAACCTCTTACCCATGTTTTATTCTCATCTCGGCTTGTTCAGCAGTCTGCGCCCTTTCTGCAACCTGTGCATAGGTTACTCCCTGAATACCCGCCATACTCACATCCCTGTAAAGCTCTGGCTTCAAGCCCTCAAGAAATCTCTCTACCTTCAGTGCTTCAGTACCAACCATATGTTCAGCAAACCTGGACAACTGCTCAAACTTACAAAGATAGTCTGATACTGTCATGGTCCCCTGCTTCAGTTATATAAACTCATTCATCTTCATTATTCTGATAGGAGCAGTGAAGTACTTATTTCTGAATATCTCTTTAAACCTGTCCCACGTCATAGCAGTAACATCTTCAATACTCTTGACAGTGTCCCACCAATGTCCAGCGCTACCACGCAACATAAACGAGGCACACAAAACTTTATCTGTGTCAGGAATCCAACTATACTGAAACATGTTGTCTAGAGTTCTCAGCCAGTCTTCAGCAGCTAAAGGATCAGTGGCATCTACAAAGGTCGGGGGATTCAGTTTTCGAAATCGCTCAGAAACCAAATCAACAAGATCTGCTCGTGGCTGTGGTAGATTCACATCATCACGTTGTCTATCCGTATCTCTTTGTTCAATGAGTTACTGAATTTGCTATGCCTGACGTTCAACCAAGTCTGCCAGTCGAGTAATAACAACATCCCGATCGATACCAGGAGTTGGTGCCGTCTGTTCAGTAGTTCTTTCTGGACCACTACTTTCACCCTGTTCTCTCACCATATCTATTCAACAACACTTACCAGTCCTACACCATATGGCCAATATAATTCACGATACACATAATATAAGCATAATTTAAATAAATACTTACTGGGCATAGCCGGACTCCTGCAAGTTCTGAGCTCGTGTACATAGACAGTCTACAGGAAGCAAACCGTGCTCTGATACCACTCTGACACGACCACACTTAACACACACAAACATACGACAATTCTAAATAACATTCGACCTGAAAACAGGCTATAATTTTTTTCAACATACGACATAATACTATATCAAACTCGACAACCTGTTTACATTCACAAAAGTAGTTTCAAACCACGCAAGCAAAATACTCCATCTCCCAAAATCATACATCAGAAACCATAATTTACAACATGATACAATACAGGTTTACAACAAAATACACTATACTACAACGGAAGCAAAATAAGCCACAGTCCTGCCCGCAGGTCGTCATCTATGTACACGCAACACAAAAAGCCTGCAAAAGCGCCGCAGCTACTCCAGTTTAATCAACAGATCACATATCAACAAGGTTACCTACAATGCATAAACTATGTGAGATTTATAAATCTCAGTAAGCAGAAACTATGCATGATGTGAAGTTTCACTCAAAAATCCTTCCCATGCACAATGCACTCTCATTTGAAAACATCAATTTATTTCTGAAATACTTATTAAGGGCCCCTGACACACTGTTATGCACCGGCACGAGCACAAAGCTCCAATAAATGTATATATAATAAAGTGGCCACTATAAGTATGCCCAACGTGAGGACCACCCTCATGTGGCCCAACAAGGGTCCCCCCATCGCGCCCCTTATGTCCATCAGGAAGTATCCCTCCCCGTCAAGTCATACGGTGAGGATCCATCCCTCTAACGGCCTAGCGAGGTCCATCACCAAACATGACCCCCTGTCCGTACAGAAGTCCCCTCTAACATAAACACACCATAAATATAGACATTATCCCACGCTAGGTTTCCCTAGGTCGCCCATTCCACCCTCTATGCATAATCAGTGGCCAATCACACCAAGTTTGAAAACTTTCACATGTTAATGCATGGTATGCATGATGCTCGTGCAATCAATGTTACTTAACAAAGTTCACCTATTATTGAACTCACAGGTTCAGTCCACATCAACTAGGGAGCTCACAGACTCCTTTTACACATTATATAGAGCTCACATGCTCATTCCACATCATATACAAAGCTCACAGGCTCATTTCATATAACACGGAATATAAATCACATATTACAATCCACTTAAATGCACATATTATCACTTAAACATAAATAATTCATAAAATAATATGTTTATGCATCGTAGTTGCAAATGAATTTCTACTTACCTCAAATCCGCAAACACGTTGATAATATAAACTCCTAAAGCACCCTAGCACCTTCTCGTATCGAATCTAACAACAATTAATTACAAATATTATTCAAATCTACTAAATAATCAACTCTACTCAAACTTTCGTCTAATTAATAAAAACACTATTAAATCTTATGCACAAGAATTACCTGAACTAGGCTTTTATCGAAACGAGTCGAAATCTTTTTTTTTCTTCGTCGCAAACGTCTCGCGACCTTCCTTTTTCTCTCGCTTATTCTCTCTGTCTCACTTTCAGCGTAGGATAGTATGAATATGGTTTGGGGTTTTACATCCCAATACCACCACCGCCTAGGTAGACCCCAACTAATAATTTATATATATATTATAATTAGAACTTACCTTAGTGTTAAGTAAGCTCACACACTAACCTTACTAACTTTATAACTATATATATTATTATTACTAGCTTTACTAACTAACCGACTGCTGTGTATATATATATAATATACATAACTTAGGTAATAGGTAAACTAACACACTAACTTTACTAAACATATATTATTATTGTTATTATTATTATTATTATTATATATATATATATATAACTTATATAATTACTACAATTAATCTACATTTAATCCACACTACTAATATCCAAATAATTAGCACAACACATTTATTCCACTATAGTCTCAAATAAATTAAACAAGAATCATCTCATTAATAAATAAATAGTGACATATACCAATTCAATAAATAATTCAACATTTACAAGTAAAATAATTAACTTATCATCACAAATAACATATGAGTAATATAAAATATTCAAATAGTAAATATCATGATAATAAATTAAAGTACACATAATGCATAAAATATATCCCAGCAATTATAAATTATCACATAAATAATTTAAATGCACACCAAGCATGGAATATATAATTATGCAATTAGCATATAAATAAATAAAATGCATCCAACACATGAAGTATATTGGCCAATGAGTAGTGAGAAACTCGGGTATCACAAGTAGAATCACATAACTGAGTATTTTTTTTTAAGTTGAAGTTGCTCATCTATTTAAAAGTAGAAGTGATTCTAACAAGTCCATAATGATCAAGGCAATCACACTTTTATTACCATTGCAACATACTAAATATTAATAACAATCTTCTGGCTGAAGCAATGCTGTAATGGATCGAATTAGTTCTTTAACAAAAACCAGGGTTTCTGACAGGACGCTTGTAGTAAGTTGCACGATTTTCATCTCTTCGGGGGACAGGTCATTGCCCAGATCTCCATCACATGAATCATCATCATTTGATTTATCATCTGGTGTAGTGGAGACATCACCTGGAGCTGGTTTTAGTTCATTCATTTCCCGAAGAACATCTTTCATGGAAACTGCAACTTGTGTCATTGCTCATCCAATGGTTGTTACATTTATTGCAGGTGTCTTTTTAAGGGCAGAACAAGCCTCCCAGACTGAACCTACATGTTGTGGAATCGAGAGTTTCTTGGTATTATTCGATGATCCTGTAAAAAAACACAGTAATGATTGATTTGGTATATATTATCCAAACACTGCTTAAGTTTCTCTAAGTAAATGATCAGCTTCAGCTTTAGAGTTGTGCCCCTCACAACTTTACTCTTATTAATGTGCCTCAAGTTTCAAATATTTTATAAAAAAAATGAAGTATGAAGCTCCATACAATGATCAAACATTTCAGCAATTATGACCCATCTTTTGCATTAGACAATTATATATGATTTGCTCCATGGGGACACAAAAACAGAACACCATTCACTAAAATAAATGAACAAAACAATAAGAACATAATAAATAAAGAAGAAAAAAATACTTCTGAACAATCACTTTCCGCAGAAGCATAATAAAAAACCACCATGTGCAGAAGTTATTTCTTATATAATAATCAGGAAAACGATTATATATGTACATCCTCTTTACTTAAAGGAGTCAGAAATCCCACTATCCAACTAATGTAGGATTTATGGCAGAAATACTCAAGTGCAAAATAAGTTCAACAATAATAGGTTTATTAGACAAACTGCTCCGTACTCTAATTTTTTTAAGATCTTTAACTTTGCTAATACGATGAGAGTTGAAGTATAACCTTATTAAATACAAAACCATTTAATTCTTCTCCCATTTTAAAGCCAAGATTGCAATACCCATAAGCCAAGATCGTCGTCTTCCAGTACACAGCATCCCCTCACAGCTTTAGCTTCTGTGAAGTGCTTCTAAGCTATGTGTATAGTTTGCAAATACCCATAAGTAAATGATCCCTATGATCAGTTTCATATAGTTGTCCTTAACTCTAAAAAGGTAATAGAAATGGTAAATAACGAAGGCGTTAGATTGCAAACCTTGAACAATACGAATTTCACGAAGTACAACAGGAGAAGCAAAAAAAGAACAATCAAGAAACAGGCACTTTTCTTCTCAGCCTCTGCATTAGCCAGTAGCTTAGCACAAAAACTCCCGAAATTACACAAGACTAAAAATATATCTGTTGAGTCAACAATGATTGTTTGAAATCAATTGGAATAAAGAAATTGAAGAACACCAAGATTTACGTGGTTCGATCAGAAATGATCTACGTCCATGGATGAGGGCACCTCTCTCACTAATCGATAAAGAAGATGATACAAATTACAGGTATTTTGATCTCACTAAGTATATGATCGTTCTCTTCCTCTATACAT
>JAPKLY010000303.1:142981-159871 GCA_026898435.1 Prunella vulgaris
TGACTATCCTGAGTGACTATCCTGAACACTCAGTAGACTCCATCAGCCGACTCCCATCAGTTGACCTCCTCAGCTGACCACCATCAGCTGACCTCCTCAGCTGACCACCTCAGCTGACTATCATCAGCTGACCTTCTCAGCTGACTCCGCTGATATCCCAGATGACTTTCAGTAGACTTCTCAAACGATCTCAGCTGACCTTATCAGATGACTAACCATCAGCAGACCTATCAACTGACTTCCTCAGCTAATAGTATAATGTTCAGTTAATCAGCAGTACTTGCTCATCTGATCTTAATTTCACTTTCTTTGCACCCATAACAATATCAAACACATCCAAGAAACCTTTGAAGTTCAATCTCAAATGCATTACTAATAAAACTGAGAGAAGTCGTTTACTACCTCGTAACAGGTCGAGAAACCTGAGGAAGCGCTTTGCCATCGACACCAGTGACCAGATTCCCTATGTCAACGAGTGCACTACGACTCTTTCTTTCTGCTCCCATTAGTTTTAGTCACCCCCAAAAAGTGTAGTGCTATGGGAAAAATGTGAGAGAGGGTTGGGGTATGGTGAGGCGGCGATAGGTCTCCGGCACGGTGCATTTTAATGAGGACGCGATCGAGGCACAAAGAGGACAAGCCGTTACGTCTGAACCAGAGGCGACGGAGCCAGGAAGGGCGGATGAGGAAGATGCGAAGGTGGCGACAAATCTTGAGGATTAAATCCCTCCAGAAAGAGTAAAGTAGGTACCAATCAGACCTCTGGCCGCTCAATGTCTTGAATCTCGTTCGACTCTTGGCCTCGTTGTCCCAGACCTCCAATTCTTTCCCGACGCCGCCGCCACCGCTTCCGCCTCGTCTGCTTCTTTCTCCTCCTCCATGAAAAGTATTGGAATTCATGGATCTGCCATTTAGCCAATTATCTTTGTACAGCGGGCTGCCAAATGCAGGGTTTGGTGGCAGAGGAGTCTGCTCCGGCGAAATAGAGGCTCCCGACAAAAACCTAGAACCCCAAATCGCGAAGCCTTGCTCGAGTTGTCGCCTCCTTCCTTCGTCGGAATCGCAAGCCGTCGCCCCAATATCACCGCTGTGCACAAAACCTCAAAATACGATGCAATTAGGAATTTTGTAAAATATAAAACAAATAGTACATGATTTTGAATTTCAAATATACATCAAGCCTCTATTACTGTTTGATTTGACGTCTGTCTGCATACCTATCCTCTATTAGTAGTGGCAAGTTCGTTATTTGATATATAACAGGGGGTTTTTATTATTAAAATTGGCTCTTGATATTATTTGTCAACAGTTAGGGCTCTGGATGTGTATACACTAAGAAAAAAGGCCTCTAATGTGATTTTCCCTTAAATAAATTTACCAAAAGTTGCATGCACGAAAGTAGATGAAAAATATTTAATTAATTGATTGAAACACCTAATGATTGCGGAAACGGGTGTAAATAAAATATATTGGTGCAATCGAAAACTTGGGGTTTTTCATGGGGTATTTTGAAAATAGGTGTTTATTGGCGTTGTTGTATGCAATTTTCTCTAATTTTTTAGTAAATTATTTAATAAATAAAACATCAAATTAGTTTAAATAACAAATAGAAAAACTTATTAAAAATTATAATTTTAATAAAATAAATATTTTAAATGTTTCCAATTTAAAAAATATTATATTTGATAAATTTCTAAATTCTTTCATAAAATCTAAGATAAATCCTAAAATTTATAGATTAATATTAGAATTAATTAGATTTTAACAATTTTTTAGTTTACTCATTAATTTGTTATTGTAATTCTTTTAATATTATAAATATATTTTTTAAAAGAAAAAAAATTATATAAAACGTTTTACGGTGTAAAATATATCATATATATAAAAATTCGCAGATCCTTGACCGGGTCGTGTCGGATTTGGACATTTTCTCAAAAATTCGAGCAAACTAGAATTTCAGATTTTCTCACCTAGGTGCATTATAATTTGGGCAAATGCGTGTTACTATTAGGCAAAATCTATGTTACAATCAGTCTAGATGTTGTTTTTTTACATATATATCACTTGTTATGTAGAAACGACATTTTTTTATATAATGTAAGAGGAAAATGTGTGTTATTATAAAAAATAAATAGTATTCACAAAAATATATTTGTTTGTATAGAAATAATTATTTAATCTTATAATAAAATATATAAAATAGTAAAAAGTGTGTTACTACTTAAATCAATATATCTAGCTTTTAAGCGAATATGAGTAAATTTAAAAACATATATTTGTTATTCAGAAAATATTTTATCAAGTAACACAAACTGATGAGCAAATATGTATTACTATTAGAGCAAATGTGTGTTACAATCTTATGAAATATTGTTATTTTGCATATATTCATTTGTTTTTATAGAATAAATATTTTTTAATATAATATAAGAGCAAACGGTGTGTTACTGAAAAATATTTATTTTTCATAAATATTTATTTATGTTTATAGAAATATTATATAATAACACATATAAAATAGTAAAAAAATGTGTTAATAGATGAATCAATATACCTAGATTTAAAGGGATGCTGATTAATTAAAAAACATATATTTATTCTTATAAAAGTACATTTACTCTTACAGTAACATACATTTGTCCATATTGTAATACAAACCGAGGAGCAAATGTGTGTTACAATCTTATGAAATGTTGTTCTTTTTATATATATTCATTTTATGTATAATAAATATTTTTTTATATAATACAAGAACAAAATGTGTGTTACTATAAGAAAATACATTTTTTTCATAAATATTTATGAAAACAATATTTTCTTTATAGTAACACACATTTTTCTATAAGATTGTACGAAAAAAATGTAATTTATACAAAAACAAACGAATATATGTAAAAAAAATATTTAATCTGATTGTAACACACATTTTTCTAATAGTAACATGCATTTGACCAAATTATAACATACCTAGGAGCGAAAAAACCTGAAATTACAGTTGCAAAAATTTTGAGTAAAGTATTAGGCTGATAGGATTGACTCGCGGCCTGTATGGAAGTGAAAAAGATATTCAAATCCAACCCGACTCGATTAAGAACTCACGATTTTTAATGTTATATGTTTTACACCGTGAAGCGGTTTACATGAGTGTGTCTATTTTAAAATTAGCAGTTGGAGTATATATATATATATATATGTTCTAAACTTTAAACATTAAAACATCTTGAATCTACCATAATTTGTTGAAATGCCTTTTCTAAGTGGGTTTTATATTTAATTTAAAATTATAAATAAGCTTACTCGAGTAAATTTTATTATATGTAATTTATTTAAGAATTAATTGAGAATACATACATTTTATAACACATATTTTAAAAATGGTACAAAACTTTTTCCATATTTACAAACAATACAATTTCTTTCAAAACCATACATTTTTCTGTTAGTGGTGGGCGTCGATCTGAAAGGAGGAATCGTGCGAGAGAGAGAAAGAGGAGCGGATGGCAGCCTACTCTTCCATAGATTCCCCCGATCGCTTCCATGGTTGCCGCCGCAGATCCACCACCGTCTGTGATGAAGGCGATCTCTTCCACCACGCCAGAGGTGAGGCAATCTCCAGATCTAAGGCGGGATAGACGACGGAGGGGGAAGTGGATGGACCCCCAAAGCATCTTTCTCAGGTAAAACTTTCTCTGTTCATGCGTATGTATTTCACACGTCCATGGGCACGTGTTCGTGTGTGTGTTTGATTGTGAATGGATGTATTTCTTTCTTATGATTGTGAGTTTTTATTATTATTATTTTTTAGATGGGGATGGTGGAATCCTAATTTTAATATGATAAATTGTTTGTTGGATTTGCAGATAATACTTCTCACAATTCTTTTGGTGGTTCTGGGAATTTGTATAGTTTAGACTTTTGGTGGCTTGGCTTGGCAAGGCCACTAGAAGACTTTTTAAGTTCCTCCTTGCAGAGACTCGTGGAGCAAAGTTCATTGAACTAATGTGAATGAACTGATTCTGCAAATTTATTAGATTATTATGCTTTTTTTTTTACGATTATGGATTTTTTATTAGATGATTATGTAATTTTTATTAGATGATTATGTAGTTATTTTTTATATTATGCAATTCTTTATTATTTATGCAGTAAGTATTTTAGTTGTTTATGCAATAATTCTAGTCGTTTATGTAATATTTTTTTTTACATATTATGCAATTTTTAATATAGGTATTTATGCAAAAAAAAAAAATCGCATTATTCAAATTTTTTTCTTCTGTTATGCAAATTTAAAAAGTTTGACAAATAAAAGTTGAAAAGTAAGTTTATTCAAAAAAGGAGAATAGAACATCAATAAATAAAAAAAAATAACAGCTAAAATTTTATTTCTAAATTCTCAGTGTATGTTAAAAAGTAATTGTTAAAATAAAAAATTAAGCAAAAAGAAAAAGGACAGCTATGCGACTGCTGTCAAATCATTGTGGCAGTCAAAAAATGCAGTGACAAAGGAGAATAATTATACATGGGGTCCACAAATTGTATTAGTTTTAAATAAAAAGAATTGAATGTAGTAATCTTAAAATGCATATTTGTAATTGTATAGTTATTTAACCAACCCTTTATTTAATTAATTTATGAATTTAAAGATTTATTGATTTAAAATAGTGAACTTTTTATTTGTAATCAGCAACTCAAATAGAATTATCATATGAAATAACATGGTGAATTTAATCATATGTAACATAAACATCAACAACATAATAACATCTGAACGTACAACTTATATGCCATCAATAATAATTATGGAGAGCAAAATGCAATATTGGTCCCACAGGTCACAAGACTTCACGTTTTTGGTCCCAATAGTCTTTATTTTAGTCCCGTTGGGAATTTTTCATTCAATTTTAGTCCCAACGTTACATTTTCCGTTAACTATAATTGCAATTTTGGTCCCACTCGATTGTCATCCCAAAATTACATAATTTTCAGATTTGTGGAGGGAAAAAATTACTTTCTAGCGTCATTTTTCACCCAACCACCTCTATATATTTGCTCAAACACTGATTTTCACATTCACAACAACACAAAAAATAACAATGGTTTCCCTAATTAATTTATATAACAATGATTTTCTCATTCACAACAACACAAATCCTAATTGAATCAATTGAAATGCAACACAAAAAATAACAATGGTTTCCACAGCAGAACAAATCCATAAAACTGGAATGCAACACATCAAACTTCAATAGAGCCATATCTTTTTCAAAACACAAAAAATCAATAACTCTTCGTCTTTTCGAAAATCCCCCAACAAATCTACAGGCTTCCACCTTCACAGAGAAAACTAACTTACATGCTTCCGCCTTCAAAAAAAATCCCTCAACAAACCTACGTTTTTCCACCTTCACAAAAATATTGAAATAACATGAAATTGAAAATAGTTTGAAAAAAATGAATCGTTTGAACAATTTCTTAAGCTAAGAATCTAACAAAAAGAATGAAGAAAAAAAAAAGAGTCACACTTTCATTCGCAGGAGTCTGAAGCCAAACAAAAAAAAAGAAAAATCTATTAGTTTGACATCTATATCTAACAAAATAAAATGAAGAAAAAACAGAGCCACAATTTCGCAGAATTAAAACAACAATCCTAAAAGCCCAAACAAAAACCCCATTAATCTAGCACCCAAATCTTGAAAAATCACACCAAAATTCACATATCCCACAAAAAAATCACCAAAATCTTGAAAAAAAATGAAGAAATTCAAACGAAAAAGAGAAAGATGAAATTGTACCTCTGTAGTGCGTCTGGCACCACCATCTCCATTATCATGAAAGCCCTTTGTCGTCGCTTCCCATTGTGACATGCACCGCCCTCTATTCTTCATCGTGATTCATCATCGGATCGAAGCTCTTCATCCGCCACCGTCCCTCACCACCGGTCTTGAAATCGACCGCCTGAAATCATCAATCATCACGACTGAAAATCGGCAGCCATCATCATGCCGCCTGTGGTGAAATCGCACCTGAAATCTGCTGCCATCATTGCGCCTGCAACCTACTTGCGCAATTTTCAGATGGGTTTTTGGTCGATTTGGGCGAAAAAATTAGGGCAACCCTTTGTGAGAAATTTGGGACGAGTTAAACAATATACTTGCTATTCGTTGCCCCGTTTCCTTGAGATCAATATTTTTATTACTTGGTTAACTTGCCACAAATACGACGACCACGTACACTTGCGTGAGAGCACACGATATTGGCAAACATCAAACATTCACAAGCTTTCTTTTGATCACCTTTTATTGTACTGACACTTTTGGTGTGAGAAATTTTAAACAATAGTAGTACGTCGAACAGAGAGCTTTAAATTCATGCAAAATTGGTCGGCCAACTAGCCCGTTGTAGAAGGATGACTGGTATACAATAAGAAAATTTGTTTGTCTCATCAACCTCCTATCGGGATCATCGAATGGTACAAGGTCCACAAACAATCTTATTGTGCATAGAGGAATTGTAATACCTTCCTCGAATCCTATGACTTTATGATTATAATCTTCGATATAGAATTCATAATTCCCTATCTTCTGTAATGTACTCTTAAACAAAATGTTCGTATTAGCTCCAATATCAACTAGTAGTTTATGCACCCTCGGGTTCATTATATTTTCGCTAATGATCAAAGAGTCATTATGGAGCATCATGATACCCTCTAGATCTTTCTGAGTAAATGTTAGCTCTACAGTTGGTTTAGTTGAAGGTTGATTAGCGTTTATGTATGCATGTATTTTACCTATTTTGTGTATTATTTTGTGTACTATAATGTATTGTTTAGCGTATTTATATATAATTTCACACTTTCTAATTAGTTATAAGTATTTATGTTTTCTATTTAAATAAGAAGCATATGTATAATTCAACCTAACCATTATGTCTATTGTATATTGTTGAGGTCTTAAGTGGAGTTATATTTATCCAAATTTTATGATATTGAACACCTAAGACAATGTACTAAATACTTAAGACACTTTAGTGATCCAATTTTACATGTTTGGATTGTATTTGTACTCATAAGTGAAGACTCCAATTCTGTCCAATGTTTGGACTGAAAACACATTTTCGTATTTGAACAGTATCTGGAGCCTCACTAAACCAATTGAACCAATTCCAGTTGTATTTGATCAATAATTCGTTTCTCTACAACTTGTCTTCAGGGCTCAAGTGTCAAAAGTTCCGGCTTCAATGGTCAAAATGACAATCAATGCAGGGCTTCAAAATTCCGCCATCTCAGTACACATGTTGGGAAATAATTCACCATAAATCACACAAAAGTCCAATTTACACAAGACCAAATCCATTGGTTAGCCAAGAAATTCATCAAGACACAGTAGAAATATTAAAGGCGTTGATTTTGTGCAAGCTGAGATATATGTTTTTCAATAGACCACCATAAATTCGCGGAGAAAAACAATCCAGTTTTACCAACTCCACTATTATGGTCATAACTCACAATCTAGAGATCCAATTTTGGAGATCTTAGATTCGTTGGAAAGCTAATCCAACGGCCTACAACTTTTATTCAGAAGTCAAGATGAAATTCAGACGGAAAGGGCAATTAAATTACTGATGTTTACAGGCCACGTGAATTGGTTCCTAAAGTCTTCATGATTCACTATTTGGAGGCCTATATAAAGAGCCCTTTAGCAACCCTTGAAGGCATCCCATTTTCCTTGTAATCCTTCTATCTTAGTCTAGTATCTCTCTTAGAAATATGAGTTCTTATTGTATTAGTATGAGTAGCTAAATATTTTACTAGAGTTAGGGATGAAGCTTTAGTAAAGTATTAGTAATGTTCTTGGTTATTCAATAAAGATTTTCAAAGTTTTAATCCTTTAGTCATTTGAAGAGTTTTTAAGAGAGGTTTTGATGTGTCATTACTTTGATTTGTTGTAGACTTATTGGCACAACAAATGCTTAGTTTTACATATCAACTATTGATTTTATAAACTTGTTCGAATTTCTAAAGGTACTTTTCAAAAGTATTATATGTGCTCAAAGTTATATCTTCCGATTGAAATCACTTGATTGTTAGATTTCGATTGAGTTATCAAAGATAACCAAGATCATAACTCTAGTATTTTTATCTAAAGTGGAATCCCGAAGCTCTAGTATTTTGTTACTTTATTTAAACCTCTCAACTAGATAATATCTTTTTCTTCCAAATCTCCCTGTGGTTCGACACTCGGTCTCCCGAGAAATTTTATTACTTGAAATCAACCTACACTTGGGTACGTAACTCTCAAGGAGCTATCAAAGGTCCTGCGCCAGTTTCTTTGATTTGATCAATCGTGCATAATTTTGCTTTTTTCTGCATCTTCGACAGTGGCGGTCTTCCGGAGTCGTCAGCTTCTGGTGCTCGCTATCTTTTGTCCGGAGCTTTGTTCACAAACTCTGATATCTTTCCTTCCTCTTAAAACTTCCAGAGTTGCATTAAACAATTTTCTCAGTACTCGCTCGTAAAGTGCACAATGGTTTGATGATATGCGCAGTATTTGTTAGGGTTCATTTTGCTCATTTCCTGCCTAATCCTTTGCGGAGCCGACGATAAGCCCTTATCGTTAACAGCACTGTACACCTGGTCAACGGATACAATCAGGACTTGATTCAATTTGTCTTTATACTCATCACCTAACCACGAAGGACTTTAGATTCCTTGGAGCTTTATACTCCGTTATTCCTTTCTTTCCAGTATTTTTTACCTCTTTTGTCTCCCCTATGGTCTTCTTCAACGCTTCTTGCATAGCGACGTAGATTCCGGCTTTGTTCCAGAATTTGACGCATGTTTTATGACATGCTAGATGCTTTTCCTTCTAGAGGTTTGATCATTTCTTCAATCCTGTCATTGCCCCTATGACTTTGGTATCCTCGCTGACTGGCTCGCCTTCAAACAGGATTTTATCAAATCTTTCGAGAAATTATTGATCTGAATCCTCAGCTTCTTGAACCAGATTTATGAGTCGATGCTTTTGGGTCAGATATGATGCCAATCCAGAAAAATAGGATAGGAATTTCTGGCTCAGTTGAACAAAAGATGTTATTAACGCTGGTGCAATCGAAGAAAACCACAGATGTGCATGATCACCAAGAGTGAGGGAGAAATTTCTGCACTGTGTTGCATCAGATGCTCCCACTAAGATCATGGCCCATACATTTTATAATGTGTACCTTTCGGTCAAAAACTCCCTCATGCAGATTATTGGTTGGATATTGAATCATCGGTTGGATCGGTGTTGTAAGAATCAGAGGAGATAGGGTAAACACTGGTATAGAAGGGCTTGAATCGCCCTTAGGCCGCAAAGACATCTTAATTGGCCTATAAATCTTCAATAGCTTTCTTCATAGACTACAGAATTTCATCAGAGTTCCCACTCTTGGGAGGCTTCTCGTGTTCTGCTCATTTAAAATGGGCAGGTTTGAGCAATCCCTCACTCTGGTAGGACCCCACTACTGTTTTGGAGTTGTTATGTGTCCCCTGTAGGCCCAATCTATCCAACACTGACCGGTATAAATGTTCATGCACTGATCGTCTATTCCTTGCATCTGGTGCTTGTACATTCACTGGAGGACGAGAAGTTAACACAGGTAACCCGTGTGACTGGTTACCTCGTCACTCTATAACTCCACTTTGAGTTGTACTGTGACTGGATTCATCGACCACACTCTATGTTCGCCTCATACGCGGGCCTAAACGATCCGTTACCTTCTATTTTCCATGCACGTTCCTTCAGTCTTTTGGCTTGTTCACTATTATCTTCATTTTCAACTTCACGCGAAATGGTCTGTTCTGGTACTTGTTCAGATACATGTTGTGCTTCAGAAGGTCCGACTAATCTTTGTTGTTGTTGTTGTAAAGCTTGCAGTATGGGCATGGTTCTAATTATATCTTTGGGCTTTTGCAAGAACGGAATTAGTTCTGGCACCAATTTATGTGCTCTTGAGTGGCTCTGATACTCTGCATTTCCGTACAATCGGCTGGTTGTTGATCTCTTCCAACTCTCTGAGCTTCTGCTTTGTTGCATAGGTACAGAAGCCCTCTGAGCTAGTTATTAATTAGTTCAACCCTGAGATATTGCACGAGGTTTGAGACATCTCTCTGGACATTGCTGTATATTTCACTATCAGCGAACAACTTGTGTAAAAAAGATGAGAGGCGAACAACTGGTGTAAAAGGGTAAGAGGCGAACAACTCTCACAAAACTTCAGTAGCGAACATTCTTCACAAATTCAACCGGCGACAGCACTTTTAATTGTGTTCCTCCTATCAAATAGTGCATTATAAGTAGTCATGTTTTGTATTTATTACAATAAATTTTAACATAAGTTTAGCCAAAATACTTTTTTAAAATTATTTAAACAGACTGTATTTGAAGGAAACAAAGGATTCTAAATTTACTTATACTAATTCTTTCGCCTGTCATTTGATTGAACACAAAACCTGAGACACATGTTCCTTTGGTTGACCTCCAAATTAAGTAATAACGATTTTTCTGAGTCGCATTTCTCAATCCATTACTTATTTACTTTTCCAACCTTTTCAACTACTTGACTTGTGAACGTACTCACAAGAAAGGTTTACACAATTTGATTTTTCACCAAAATTTGTAGTCAAAATAAATTAAAATTGGACTCATATTTATAAACAACATATAGATATGTATAACTAAATTTTTTTAATTTGTACAGGTCAATCAAGTTGCATTTCGCTGTTATGAAACTATATTTAACTTTCTACCTCATCGTGATGTGTTGTGTTCGTATTTTCTCTTATCGTTTCATATTGCTACCGTATTTGACACGATATATAACACGATTTGTCAAGCTTATAATAGCTATTTAAAAAAAAGCATGCGAAGAAGATCTTGTCAAACTAGCCAAAGTTCTTCCTCATACATATTGGATCTGCTAGCTGTAGAAAATGTTGAACTGGTCGTCGTCATCTTAATATATATATTAAAAAATAGGAACTTGGGCGCCATTTTAATTGTTTTAAAAAAAAAAACTGATATTTTGTAGCTAGCCAGCTTGTAATTGAAGAAGTGGAACACCACTTGTATCATTAAAAGAATCAAACATTTCAACTGTGAACCAACTTTTCTTCATTGATCACAAGTTACATAAGAACATTCACCCATACAAATTTTAAACTTCTCAACCAGACATTGTAGGCACGATTACCAGTTAAACCTTAATTTTATTCAAACATCTTTTATATATATATATATATATATATATATATATCATTAAAAAAGAAACTTAAATTTCCCAAGTCTGATCAAACATATATATATATATATTATATGAAGTATCTGTTACATTTCATAATTAAGCTAGCTTGATTAAAAAGGTGCACAATATTTCAGGGCATCAACTGCAATGAGTATGCCCAAAAGAAGTTTGCTCAAGATCATCCTCCTTGGAGACAGTGGGTATGCATCAAGTTTTTTTGTCCAATTAATATAATTAATTCAAAGGGTTTTGTTCATATAATCTTAATTGATTATTCATCATTTCGCAGGGTGGGAAAGACCTCTTTGATGAATCGGTATTCTTTCTCGTGAAATAGAGATATATATATATATATAATTTTGGTGATATGAGTACTAATTAATTAATGTAAAAATTTCCCATAATTTTGTTGGGTGATGTAGATATGCATACAAAAAATTCAGACCACAATATAAAGCAACAATTGGTGCTGATTTTGTAACCAAAGAAGTGCAGATTGATGATGAAAAACTAGTTACCTTGCAGGTTATTATTACCTAATTTCCAGATGCATATATTCTAATCAATTAAAATTATTTACTCATATATATATAGAGAGAGAATTAGAATTGTGTTATATATATTGATGGGTGTAGGTATGGGATACGGCTGGACAAGAAAGGTTTCAGAGCCTAGGCGTGGCGTTTTACAGAGGCGCCGATTGCTGCATTCTTGTGTACGACGTTAATGTACACAAATCCTTTGAGACTCTTCAAAATTGGCATCAAGAATTTCTCAAACAGGCAGGCATTCATCACTTTTTTATATTTATATTAATAATATTATACTTCCAGTACTAAAAATTAATGTTTTTAATTATATGTATGTTCAAAATTAATTTGGTTTTTTCCATTAAAATAAATAGACGTAGGTATATATATATATATATATAGTTGAGATTTGTAAAATAAGTAAGTGGTGCAGGTTGATCCGTCGAATCCAGAGACGTTCCCATTTGTCCTGATTGGAAACAAGGTGGACATAGATGGTGGAAGCAGTCGCGTGGTAATTATACATATATGTATATATATATCATTAATTAATTGTGCATATATATATATATATATATATTGTTAAAATTAAAATATTATATTTATATATTTGTATATATATATATATATATGATGAATGGATGGATGAATGCAGGTGTCTGAGAGCAGGGCTAGAGAGTGGTGCATTGCGAAAGGGAACATACCATATTTTGAGACATCAGCAAAAGAAGACTACAACGTTGATGCTGCTTTCATGCAAGTTGCTCAAATTGCACTCATCACTCATCCACTTAACATGTAACTCTCACTTTTATTAATTTCTTCTTCTCTATATTTCTCTGATTAATTAACTAGCTAGGATAATTACAACTAATTATTTTGCTTCAGATGGCCTCAAGATGAAGATATGTACTCGTCTCAATTGTGAGATTCTCTCTCTCTCTCTCTCTCTCTTTCTCTCTCTCTCAATTTTGGTTTGTTGGTGCAGCGATCTTCGAAGAATTTCAGAATCAATTTCTGGGATAAATGATCAACCAGGAGGAGGATGTGCTTGCTGAAAACCTAACTACCCCCAACATTTTATCAAATATCTCAACTCTTGTAAAGAATACTTAGATATAATATATTGGTCCATATTTCATGTACATCTGATGTTGATCATATTATATCTTTATTTATTGATTCGAGATTTTACCATCTATGTATTTTAAATAGGATCTTACAGCTATGTATTCAGGACAATCTTTTTTCTTTATAAGTGGCAACTATTGTGCGATGAAAGGGAAAAATATTTTCAGAGATATATAGTAAGTAAATGAATGAGCATGAAAATCGAATGTTATTTTTAATAGGACTATTATCTATATGTATACAACATATGTTAAAAGAAGGCGTCAAAGTATAAAGTGAAACTACAAAATGTGGAAAAAGTATTATACTAAAATGATAAGCTTATTATAAAATAGTTTTAAAGTATCAAATATTTGACCTGCACTAGTATCAAAAATATCATAAAAAATAGTGGTTAATGATATTATATTGTAATTGTTATATATTTTATTTACCTTAACTTTTGATATTCCTAATCTAATGTATGATACCTTAAAACTGTTCATGATAAGCTTATCATGAATTATTTTTATATAAAACCTACTCCAAAATATATGTATGGTATTCAGAAATCAAATAATGCAATATCTGACATTCTACAGGTACTCAGGTACATGTATATATATCGGTAGGATAAGTACTTGATACGCCATGTAATGTGTCTCAATTAAAAAATTAAATAAGAACATAGGGACCCTGTCGGACACAATTAAGCGATGTGTCCGACAAAGATGGGGACGCAAGGGTTTAAATTTACTAAATTAATAATTTTTTGGGTTAAATTTACAAAATTAATAATCCTTTAAATAAATTTGTTTTTTATATGAGGTGACTCCAATATGTGGAAATTAGCTAGAGAATTTGAAATGTGTTAGTGTGATATCATATTGCTCTGATACCATGTGAGAGTGTGTGTATGATAAATTAAGTAAAGATGTTGTAATGAATATTAAAATAAATACTACGACAACCAAATTAATAGAAATAAAACATGTAGCGAAAGACTGAAATACAAATAGAATTAACTTTTAACATAAAATTATTTATAATTTGTGCGAGTCTCATGGTAAATTTTTTACTGTGACTAAGTAGCGAATATATATATTGCATGGAATACCAAGATAAATTTTTCATAATTGAAATTGTCTTGATAAACTACATTAAATTAGAAAAGGCTAAGTTTATGAACATATATACACCGTCAAAAGTCACTCACGAACCAAGATCTCTCTATCTATTAACGTAATGAATGACCTAAGCTATACAAGATGGTTTACTTCCCGTATAACATAAAAGGAGAACGTCATACCACCTAACCGGGTCAACGCTTGAAAGAATGACACTCGATTATTTCTTGCCTATTGTTGAAGTTCTC
Source organism: Prunella vulgaris (assembly GCA_026898435.1). Classification (NCBI taxonomy): domain Eukaryota; kingdom Viridiplantae; phylum Streptophyta; class Magnoliopsida; order Lamiales; family Lamiaceae; genus Prunella; species Prunella vulgaris. Next base: position 157,277 of record JAPKLY010000303.1, read on the forward strand.
GTCCTCTATTTATAGATGTGAGAAAGCTTAGCCTTTAACCCACTAAATCCTAGTGGATAGATCTAGGAAATAACTCCTAGAACACTCTTCCATGATCTCCTTGGGTAACATCCATTTAAGGTAGTTTTATTTTGAATATTTGACTTCAACCACATTATCTAGGTCCTTCTAAATTGACTTGAAAGTTTCAAACTGTAGCTTATTGGGAAAGATGAGCTGATCAAAGGTCTTACTGATGATCAAATAAAACTAGCTAGTGAGAATAATTAACTAGTAATTCAAGTCAAAACACTTATTAGAAATGTGAACATGTTAAAGAACTCTGAAGAGTGCCTATTGAGAAAAATTGAGGTGCCTTGAATAAACTCTCTCTTGCCATAAAGGAAATTCTAAGCCTGCAAAATAATTCTAATAATGGGCATGGGATACTCTTTGATCCATCAAAACCTTCAGAGGGTCCTCTGAACACTGCATCAACTAATAGTGAAAAGAGAGCGTTTGTGAGATCTGTTGTGGTTTCAAAGTAGACTCAGGATAAGGGAAAATGCCATACTGAACACCAAAAGAAGATGATGATACTTACTAGACCAAAACCAATTGGAAACACTAGTCTTGCTAAGTCGCATTCTCATCCTCAAGCTAATAGTTCTAACCCCTCGTGGAAGAACTCAAGCCAAAGGAGGAACAATCAGCTTAATTACCCTCAGTCCAAATCATCTCATGGGAGACAATCTTAACTGAGAGTAAACAAGCCTGAACCTCATGTCAGGTTACCTGATAGGAGAGTTCAGTACAGGAAACCTAACCCATATATGCTCTATGGAAGAGGTCAATCCTACTCTTATCAACAACACTTCAGGCTAGTTGCACCCAGACCTCAAAGGAGCAGGATGAATTTTAGGTCACTTGCCCCTAAGAGGACTAACACTAGTAGTCAGTCTACCTCAAGGGTATCTAGGGAGGTGACTGTCTATGTAGATGTTAATGAAAGACAAATTAGCCAGTCCAAAGTTATTAGGATTGTTAAAAAAATTTGGATTCCAAAAGATACAGCTAACCAGATAGGACACGATACAAGATGAGTACCTGAAGCTTGATCTTATTGCAGGTATGTTTGGGTCCCCCCTCAATAGATGGCCATGAAATCTGGTACTTAGATAGTGAGTGTTCAAGGCATATGACTGGCAACAAAAGTGTACTAAAGAACTTTACTGAGAAGAGGGGACCACGAGTAACCTTTGGGGACAATTCCAAAGGAATCATAAAGGGCTATGGGACTCTTCTAATAGGGTCAGTCCAGGTATCAAATGTATCCTATGTTAGTGGACTAAAACATAATCTGCTTTCAATAAGCCAGTTCTATGACAAAGGATCCAAAGTTGAGTGTTCTAGTAATCTATGTTGTGTGAAAAATGCTTCAACCTTACAGGTATTACTAACTGGGTCAAGGAAGGGTAATGTTTATCTTGTAGATTAGAGATCATGTCCCTCTGAAACTTGTCTAATAGCTAAAGGCTCAAGTGACCTGAACTGGCTATGAAACAGGAGACTCAACCACCTGAACTATAAAACACTCAACAAGATAGCAAGGCATAGCCTAGTGGAAGGAATTCCCAATGAAGTATTCAACAAGGACCATGTTTGCAAAGCTTGTCAAGAGGGAAAACAAGTTAAATCTTATTTTAAAGAAAAGCAAGCACCTTCAACTGACAGATTTTTTTGGACCTGTCACTCTAACAAGTCTCAATGGTACACGCTGGTGGTTAGTGATGACTTCTCTAGATTCACATGGGTGATCTTTCCGTCTAGCAAAAAGGAGACCCAACTTAGGCTACCTAAACTTCTAAAGAAACTGAACAATGAAAAGGGGAAAACCATTGTGAAGACAAGGTCAGATAAAGGTACAAAATTTATTAATTCCACTATTTCTAACTTTTTCAATAAGTTAGGGATAGCCCATGAGACCTGTGGTGCAAGAACTCCTCAACAAAGTGGAGTTTCTGAAAGAAGGAATAGAAACTCAAAGGAGGCTACCAAAACCATGCTTGCAAACACTCAAATTCCTAAGGTGTTTTGGACAGAGGCTATTCACACAGTCTGCTACTCTCAAGAACAGATCCATGCTCACTAAATCTAAAGGCAAAACCCCCTATGAGCTATGGAATGGTAGGTAACCTCAAGTATCTTACTTTCATGTGTTTTGATGCAAATGTTTCATTCACAACAATTGAAACAGTCAATTAAAGACCTTTGATAGCAAAGCAGATAAAGGAATATTTCTTGGATATTCTCAAATCAGCAAAGCTTTTAGGGTCTATAATCTCAGGACACTTGTTGTGGAGGAACCACCTCATGTTGTGTTTGATGAGTCTACTTTTGAGTATAGAAAGGAACATGCTAGTAAAGAGGTCACCTAAGAAGATGACCATATTGAGCTTGAAAGAGTTAAAGTGACCTGAGAATTTGTAGATGTGTACGTACCAACCTGGGATAACCTTGAAGAGACAAGAAGTGATCAAAGTCAAGCACACAATGGAGGCAACCGGCTTGAAGCACTCTCAAGAGAAGAAAATGAGTTGAATGAAACAATCCTAG
>JAPKLY010000303.1:164871-192717 GCA_026898435.1 Prunella vulgaris
TAACTACAAGCAGATATGACATCACTTCTGCAATTAGAATATCTGCAAGATATCAAGTCAATCCAAAGACGAGTCATTTAGAGGCCACTAAGAAAATTTTTAGATATTTGAGAGGCACGGTCAACATAGGACTTTGGTACCCCTCACATGACAACTTTGAGCTTACAAGCTACTCAGATGCTGATTATGGAGGTTGCAGAACAGATAGACAGTCAACCATAAGAACCTTTCAATTCATAGGAAGTAAGGTCATCTCATGATTTTCAAAGAAGCGTAGTTCAGTGGCAACAAGTACCACTGAAGCTTTATACATGGGAGTTGGAAGTTGTTGTGCTCAAATCCTACGGATAAGACAACAACTAAGGGACTACAATATTGAAGCAAATGAGGTGCCCATCTTCTGTGATAATAACGGTTTCATTGCAATCTCTTAGAATCCAATTCTACACTCTTGATGCAAACATGTGGATATAAGACATTACTTCATAAGAGACCATGTGCAGAAGAAGGATGTCTCACTTCTGAAGATTCACATAGATAAGCAAAGGGCTTATATACTAACCAAGTCTTTGGTAGAGGCTAGGTTCCAAGAGCTATCAGTGGAGTTGAGCTTATTGGACATTGGAGAGGGGTGTTGAAAACACAGGTCAGTTCTCAAGGGAGAACAACTCTCCTGAAGATGAGTCACTCCACTGAGACACAACTGCCCTGTGAAGTCCCGTGTTAAAATCATCAACCAATAACAGATCAGTCAAGGGTAGTTACTACCTCAAAAATAGTGTCTGCATATCATTAAATGCGAATGAACGTGCGCAGTTAATTTTTTAAAAATACACTAAAAGTGGGTTAGTGAAAAGACCCAATTCTTAATCGTCTTTTCTTAATTTTTCAACCATTGGATCTGGTCCTTTGGTCAAATCCAGGCCTTCTATTTTTGGAAAAGTTACAAAACTCTTGATTTGATAAACCACTTTATCTTCCGTAATTATTTTAACAATCTGAGACATTGATCAATTTCTCTCAATTCAATCTCAGCCGTAAATTTCTTAATATATCTACATAAATCAATCACTTTTACAGTTCTTGCTTTTCACTCACAAGACTTAGCAATTTCTTACTCGCATACGCTTTATTTCTTACACTCAAATCTTTACATCATGTCTTCTGACATTCTTGTCGATATTAAGGAGTTGGCTATTAGGGATAACTTCAGGTACGAGCCAATTGTTTACTTCAACAACCCAAAAGTCATATCTAACCCAGGCGTTGCTCATTTGAAGAAGGCTCTGGAAATGGTGACTGATGCAGGGCTCATGAAGTTCCTCATGACTAGGATGGAGAAGTGTTATGACAGGTAGGTATGTGAGTTCTTCATGGGACTGGAAAAGACCAGGACATCTATAAGGTCCACTGTGGCGATTGAGAAACAATAGATGAAGAAGAACAAGAGGGGAGAAAACATGAACAAGATGATGGAGTATGATTTCCCCTTCACCTTCAAACATGATGATCTATATGACATATTTGGGTTGCCTTTTGAAGGCTAAGACCCAATCACCTTCATGGCTGAGAAGAGAAAAAAATCATGGATGTTATCACCAAAATGAAGGAGACGTATGTACCAACCTCAATAAGAAACAACTGAAGCCTGAGTTTGAGGTACTTGCAGAGATCATTGGAAAATGCATCCTAGCAAATCAGGAGAGTGTTGAACAGGTGAGCAAACCTAAGCTGAGGTTGAAGGCTGCAATTGCTCACTGTGGAAGGATAGGATTCAAATAGAGTGGATTCTTCATTGGGAGTCTTAGGGATGAAAGGTCCAAAATGAAGAGTATTCAGGGAAAGCTGGTCATTGACCACAAATAGAGTTATGCCACCAAGGTGTCTTTGTTGATTGAGAATCTAAAGATCAAGTACACTTGGTCTAAGTCTAGGCCATGGAACAAGACTAAGGTGATGTTCCATTTAGACAAATTGTTGGAGAAGATGAGGATCCATGTGCCTAACTCAGCACAACCTAAACAACCTGTTGTGGCTAAGTCCGTTGTTGAGACAGTGGTGACTTCAGAGGAGAGTCATCCTCTAGTGAAGAAAAAGGGGACATACAAACCAAGTGAGAAGATGAGATCTCACAAGGAAGGAGAACATGAGAAGAAGAGGAAACTTGTAAAGAAGTTTATATCTGAGAGCAAGGCTCTTACAAGCAGCAGTTCAGAGCACTCTGAACAGGACACCACAACCTCCTCTACTAAGAAAGGGGGTTTGAAGTCACCTATCCACATTCTGGCATCAACTGCCTTGGAAGGTAATGTGGAGGAAAGAGAGGGGAGGAGGAGGCCACTTTGAACTCTCCTAAGGGCTCTCAACAGCCTAAGGGAGAAACTCAAATCATCACCTTGCCAAACCCAACAGATAACCCCATTGAAGGCTCTCAAAATCCTGAAAGTGAAAGTTAGATAGAAGTCCACTCACCCTAAATTGACCTGTACAATACAACCCCTCTGTCCCTAACTCCCCTGAACCTGAGTTCACCTTCCTCGATACTTTGAAGGAGGAGGTGAACTTTCACTTGGATACCCTTTATCCCAGCCTTAACAATCACCCTACCCTCAGAAATATTTTTTAAAGGGTCAGAATGCTTGTTAAGATGAAAGATCTATAACTTTATGAGATTCTAGCGGCTGTAAAGAGCAAAGAAGAAGGGATGTGGAAAAAGGAAGAGAGAGCGGTGTTAAAGTTTTCTGGAGTAAAGAAAACTAGTCAGTTGCTTGGAGAAAAAGCCTTCGACTTATTGGTAGAGAGGAAGTTAGAGGAAGGAAGTTTATTGGAAGGGCCAATTGCTCAACCTGAGAAAGGACAAAAAGATGATGATAAAGATGGTGGGGATAGGGCTAAGGGAGCCAACCCACCTGACAATTAACAAGAAGAGAATATTATTAAAGAGAATGAGGATGCACTAGAAAATTTGTCTCAAGGTGCTGAGAACAAGGAGGATGAGCCTGTTAAAAAAGATAATGAAGATGAGCCTGCTCCACCGGCTAATAAAGAGCAGGTGACCTTGACTGAAGCTAATGAGGAGCAGGTAACCTTGATTGTAGAAGAAAACACACAAGCTGACTCAATGAAGCACATGGACACACTGTCTATTGTGCTTGTGGTTAAGGTTTAAGAGAATGCACCTACGGGGGAAGTCACTGTCATTCCAACTGCTCTGACAGCCAAGTTGGAAGAGATGGAGGAAATGCTAGAGGAAAAATCCATTGAGACAACTATTATTGGTGATCAACTGGATGAACTAAAAGAGTCAAATAACTCTTTGATCACCAACTTGTCTTCCAATGTTGACACAATGGAGCAGCACCTGAGTAAGGTGATTGTGGATCTGATGGCTTCCTTCATGTAGGAGAAGGAGTCTAACACTCAGGTCATTCTAGCCTTGAGTAGGGAGAATGAGGAACAGAGTGAAACACTCATTCAAGCATCAATCAACTTTATGGGAAGTGTCCTAATGGCCAAGCTAGATGACTATCTGAGAAAGAGGAGGAGACCCTAAAAGAAGAAATGGATAAACATATCAGAAAGGCTCTATTTGTGTTGCCTACTCAGGATGCAACAAACTTGATCATTGAAGAAAAAATAAAGTCTTTTACAGACTTTGGTATTGTTGCAGGTAACCATTTGAAAGCCTTGGTTGAAGAGACTGAGCATTTCCTGACTCATCTCATGGTGGTTGAACAAAGTCAGGCCGATGTTGTAGAACTGTGAATAGGTGCATCTAACTGATCAAGAAAGATTTATTAGAAAAATCATCTTCACTTCATCTATACTTGAAGCTTCTCTTCAGTTGATAAAGCAGGGTCGGAGTTATGAAAAAAAGCATATGGCAATTCAGTTTATGTAATAAGAGATATTAATAGTTTATTTGATTTAGATGATGTGATTATAGAAATTGCATGTGAAGATGTTGGAGTTCACTTCAAAGAGTTTCCTGGAAATGAATCAAGTGTATCTCAAGTGAATGATACATTTGGAACTTAGTATGAGGAAGAACTAGACTGTAAGTTGGCTAGTACTCTTGCTATGGAATCTGATGCAATTTTCTACTTAGCAATCATTTATGGGTTTGAATTTAAAGGAGGGTGTCTCGTTATTTATATTACGCGGATGACATCATCATCCTAATGAATGAGGTGAAGAGTGATATTGATACACACCTCATTTTTAATTAATTATTGTTTAGAATTTTATTTTAAGTTATGAAATAAATTGGCCCATGGGCTTAGTTTCTTAGGGCCTAAGTTAGAGTTAGGGTTAGGAAATCTATTTATTTGCTGCTTGTTTTATTGTTAAGGGGAGATTAATAAGAATTGGAAAATTTCAGCCTTTGAGGCGTGGGATGAGAGTAGCTCTCGTTGTTCTTTTCTTTTAATGTTTGCGTTTTTTTGTGATTCCATTTCCCTTAACTCCAACAATTTGGTCCGACCTGCCGGATCATGACGAAGACGGACGATCGCATAACAACATTGGAAAGGGGCATGGAATCGTGGGAGAACAAGTTGGAGAAGGGCATGGAATCAATCGCAGCGATGGCTGCGTCAATCGCGGATATCCAGGCCTCGATCAACACTCTGACTAAGGGGAAAACTACCTCCCTGGAACCGCTGTCCACTGGAGAAGCATCCTCTAAGCATGTGCTTTCATCACCACCTGTGGCAGCAGGCGCCTCAAAACCCCGCATTGAACTACCGATCTTCGCAGGTGAAGATCCGTCATCGTGGCTCTCCCGTGCGGAATAGTTTTTTGCGATTGAGAAGACACCAGAGGACATGAAACTGGAATATGCCCTTGTTGCGATGGACGGCTCAGCCCTCCATTGGCTGCAGTGGCTTCGTTCTCGGTTACAGAATCTCAGTTGGGCAAGGTTTTCGATGGAGTTAATGAAACAATATGGTTCCAATCCTCGAGCCAATCCCTGCGAGGCTCTCGCCATGACCCGTCAAACGACTACAGTGGGTGAATATGTCCACCGATTCATCGCTCGACTGGCGCCACTTCCACACTTATCCGACTTCGACGCCTTGGGCCTTTTTCTCCATGGTCTTCGGCATGACATTCGCATTCGTATCCGCTCCAAGGACGCTGAAGACGTGGCCACCACTATGCATCTCGCTCGGGAAATTGAACGAGAACTACTTGCCCCACAAGATCAATTTTACGATTCCCAGGTCCTGGACCCTATTCAACATACATTTGATGGTCGTCCAGAAACCCAAAGATGGTACTCAAGATCGAATGGGGTAGTGGCAGCCAAACCTGCACCAATGGAATTTGCACGAAGCCATAATTTCCCTAAATCTGCAGCAGCAGCCCCCCAAGGTCAGAATTCTACTGCATCAACAAGGTCGTCAATTAATCCACCTCATCAAATGTCTCAGTCTGAGTACCGGGACCTTAGAGCCAGAGGTCTGTGCTTTAGATGTCGGGAGCCGTACTCTCCACAACACATATGTTCTAAGAGTTCGCTTTGTGTTATGGTTGTTTTGGATGATGATGAGGAATTAGACCCCGGTGGATGACCATCAAATTTTTTTTTTTTTTTGAAGCTGCAATTCCTGCTTCCAGCCTTGAGGACAAGGCTGTTTTTGAGGGGTTGGGAATTGATACACACCTCATTTTTAATTAATTATTGTTTAGAATTTTATTTTAAGTTATGAAATAAATTGGCCCATGGGCTTAGTTTCTTAGGGCCTAAGTTAGAGTTAGGGTTAGGAAATCTATTTATTTGCTGCTTGTTTTATTGTTAAGGGGAGATTAATAAGAATTGGAAAATTTCAGCCTTTGAGGCGTGGGATGAGAGTAGCTCTCGTTGTTCTTTTCTTTTAATGTTTGCGTTTTTTTGTGATTCCATTTCCCTTAACTCCAACAGATATTAATTGTCTTGCCTGTGTCTTGTTGCTTTATAGGAATATGTCGGGTCAGAGGTTTATTCAGATAAAATCCCGTGTACACTTTGGGAAGGTTGTTCCTGTGGATGTTAAACGGCACTTCTCAAGGGCTTTGGGTATTCTGGAAGGTACGCTTCCATTTGATTACTTGGGGGTGCCTTTGTTTGTTGGTTTGCCTAGAGTCTCTACTCTGCAACCTTTTGCGGATAGGATTTTGAGTAAGTTTCCCAGATAGCAGGATCATCTATTCTCTTTGGTTGGCCGCCTTTGCCTGATCAATTCTATCATTGCTTCCTCAACGGTGTATTCTATGATGGTGTATAAGTGGACAGCGTCTCTAATTGCTTAAGCTGAATTGGCTATGCGGAATTTCCTTTGGACAGGTGACATGCATAAAGACAATTCCTCTTGTTCGGTGCAATGGAAGTGTGTTTGCTCCCCATTGATGAGGGTGGGTTGGGTGTTCATTCTCTGCTTATTGCGAATGAGTCTTTCACTTTCAAGCTAGCCTGGGACATCTTCACTTGCCCTTCGCCGAATTTTGATATTCTGCATGCTCATTACTTTACTAGAACTAGCATGCTGAAATTTCGAAGGGGGATTTCTTCTCTATGTGCTGGAATCTGTATGCATTGTGAGCGTATTAGAAATGAGGTGAGGTTGCTGGTTGGCAATGAGTCCAAGGTATGATTTTGGACACACAATTGGCTGGGCTATGTTATTTCTGATAAACTTCACATACCAGAGAGTTGGTCATGACACTTGACACATTTGGTTGGTAACTTTTATTTTGATGGTCGCTGGTACTTTGATTTGGATTTTTTACAATCACATGAGGACATTGTAAGAGATATTTTGCAAGTCCACGTACTTGCTGAGGAAGATAAGGCAGTGTAGAGCAAATCAACATCTGGTTTGATAGCAGCACATTTGATTTATGAAGAACGACAACAGTGTTTTACAACTTCTGTGAAGTTCTCGGGGATTTGGAGGTGCTTTATTCTAGATTGCGGTCTACTCTTATTTGGAGAGCACTTTGGGGATGTATCCCTATAGCCAGCTGGGTTATGAGGTTTGGTGTGGCTGGTCTATGATTTATTTTTGTGTGGCTCGGCGGAGAAAACACTAGATCATATTTTCTTGGACTACGGCTTTGCAAGGGAAGTCCTTGGTTTCTTTGCACATTTATTTAATTTGCCATTATCTTTTGGAATTAGTTTCTTGCCTTGTATTTTGCAAGCCATGGGGATTACCCTCAGTGCATAAATGAAGGACTTGTGGTCCTTGACTTTCATCACATCCGTTTTGAGCATTTGGAAGGTGTAGTACTTGTGGGTTCATGATAACATACAGCCTTCAGCCCGTCGGTGTATTGCTTTGATTAAGGCGGAAGTGGTTGCTGGTTCATGCCATGTAACCTTACAGACAAATGGCATAATTACGGATTTAGTGCTTGTCCGCTCTCTTCGGGTTAAGTTGAACCCTCGGCAGCCAGGACTGGTGAGCTCGGTTCGCTGGCAGGTGCCTCCGCCCACTTGGACGAAAGTAAATGTGGATGCTTCTTTTGGTGGGCTGTCGGCAAGCCCTTTTGTGGGGGTAATTTACCACAACATCCATGGTTTTTTCATGGCTGGATTTTGTGCAAGTGGGGGCTGGTCATAGGTGCTGGAAGGGGAGTTGGCTGTGGCACTTTTGGCAATCAACTTTGCGCATGGGAAAAGGAGGAGGCGTGTTTGGCTAGAGTCGGATTCTTTGCTGGCAGTTAACACGTTGAGATGGAAAATTAGCTTAACTCCATGGCGTGTGTAGGGTCTTTAAGAGTCTGTCATGCGCTTGGCCTCGGTGTCACGCCCAGCATAAATGGATTCAAGTTATAGTTTATAAGCCGTCATTTGAGGTTTTAAAGTTAAGTTGCGCGTAGGATTAAATATTGTTCTTTAATTCTTTAAGTTTTTCACGAGCCTTAAGTATTAATTTTCTGATGATTAAGTTAGTAAAGTTGATTTGAGTATTTGGGAATTAAGATTAAGTTCTTGATAATTTATTTTGGGCTTTAGTATGTGAATTAAAAGTTAGAGAGCCAAATTAAGATACGATCCAATTAAGTATTTAATTTAAGGATTTAGAGGATTTAAGTTGATTGGTTATTAAGTATTATAATTCAATTTGGATTGAGAAAATTAGGATTTATTAAGTACCAATTTAGTAAGGGTATATGAGTAATTTAGTGAGTTTGTTATTTAGAGATAAGAATGAATTTATATGGGATATGAAAAGTATAAAGTTATTGGATAAATTTAAGAGCCTTTTATTGGTTTGATTAAATTGCAAGATTTTATGTTAATAACTATAATACTTCTTGATTTTCTTGAAGAGTTGATTTGCATGTTTATGATTTAATTTGATACATGGATTTATACTAATTGCAAGATATGTTTTCAATGAATATTATGCCTATTTGGTTTGATTGATGAGTCATGAAAGGTGAATTAGGATTCATGTTAGATATATATTTTAATTGAAATTTTATGAGATTATTAATATGAGTTTTAGTATTTTGCATGTGTAGGATTTTATATGTTTCTGTCTTCAGGTAAGTTTTAAGAGATTTTACGGTTTCGTGATTCAAAGTTTTCATAAATTAAATTTGATATTCTGTTACAGTTTTTAATTAGCTTTCCAACCCATCTTGAATCGCATGAATTGGAGTTGTAATGAATTAGTTATGATTTTTTGAAAAATATGTGACAGTTTGTTGAGATTTTCGAATCTCGCGAATTTTTGATAAAAGTCAGTTACAGATAAAATTTGGTAAAAATTATAGATGGATAATAGAGGTAGTCAGTAACCTATATGAATTTTTATGGAATTTTCCCAGTAACTTAAGTATTTTAGATTGATTTATTTCGTTGAAGACGCACTGCTGAAATTATGTTGAAAGTATGAAATCTTTGAGTGTTTATGAATTTGTGAGTTTAGATTTTTAGAAATAGACGCATGACTAATTGACCTATTGTTATTTGATGTTCTTAGAGTGATTAAAATATTATGTTCTATTAAATAGAGTTTAGTTTTAATTTATGTCCTATATTAATTGAATGAATTAGATTTATGTGAATTGAGTAAATTATGTGAAATTGCATGTTTAATAAGATTTTATTATTTGAAGACATGTCATTTATGTTTAGCATTTTATGTTTTAAATTATGAAGATATTTTGATTTTAGTCCCAAAGGTTTTAAAAAGAAAGGAAAAATTTATTCTAAGCATGTTAGTTCATGTCCTAAAAGATATTTTCCAAATTATTAATTATTAGTAAGACTTCCGCTGTTTATGAAAATTGAGGCGTGACACTCGGACAGGGAGATTGTTTCCTCGCATAATTTCAGGGAGGGCAACAGGGCTTCCCATGCAGTTGTTGTGCGTCAAGAGGATATAACAGGGCTTCCCATGCAGAGTACTTCAACAACAAAAGCACTCCAGCTGCTTCATATGGACTTGTTTTGACCAGTCTCACCTCTTAGCTTCAGTGGAAGGAAGTACACACTGGTGATTATTGATGACTATACAAGATTCATTTGGGTAGTGTTCTTGTTCAAGAAGAATGAGACTATGGTCAAGATGTTGGAGTTGTTCAAGAGGATTCAGAAGGAGCTGGACCTCAGCATAGTCAGAATCAGAAGTGATAAAGGTACTGAATTTCTTAACTCGGTTGTTTCTGACTACTGCAGAATGGGTTAGCTGAGAGGAAAAACAGAACCCTCAAGGAGGCAGCAAGGACTATGTTAGCTGAATATCAGACTCCTCAAAGGTTTTGGGTAGAAGCCATCAATACTGCTTGCTTCATCCAAAATAGGTGTCTACCAGTCAAGAGACATGGGAAGACTCCTTATGAAATGTACAAAGGTAAAACTCCTAACCTTTCCTCTGTCCATATTTTTGGGTGTAGGTGTTTCATCCATGACAATGGAAAGACTAAGTTAAAGACTTTTGATGCTAAGGTTGCTGAAGGAATATTCTTAGGATATTCTGGAAGTAGCAAAGCCTATAGAGTCTTTAATAAAGTCTCTCTCTGTGTGGAGGAGACACCCCATGTTGTATTTGATGAATCTATTCATGAGTACAGCAAGGAGAAGCTAGCAGAAGAGGTGGATCAGCTGAATCCTTCAGACAAGCCAAATCTGATTAAGGTAGTAGTACCTAGGATAGAATCAGATTCAGATTCAGATGATGAGCCCAAGTCAGCTGATAAGTCTTCATCAGCACCAGATGATGGCACATTGACTCCTGACACTAACCAAGGGGGAATATCAGACAAGACCCAAGAGGAGCAGACTATGGCACCTCAAAGGGGCAAGAAGAAGTTGTCTGACTTCCCAGCTGAACATATTCTAGGAGATCCAAGTGTAGGTGTTCAGACCAGAAGAAAGCTAAACTTGGGTGCTCAGTTCAGCTGTTATGTGTCTCTGATAGAACCCAAGAATATCCATGAAGCTCTTGATGATCCAAACTGGATTGTAGCTATGCAAGAAGAGCTAAACCAGTTTGCAAGACAAGAAGTTTGGACTCTAGTTGAGAGGCCCAAACATCAGAAGGTCATAGGCACTAAGTGGGTCTTTAAGAACAAAAAGGATGAAAATGATGTGGTGGTAAGAAACAAGGCAAGGCTAGTAGCTCAGGGGTATTCACAGTCAGAGGGGATTGACTATGATGAGACATTTGCTCCTGTGGCAAGACTAGAAGCCATCAGATTGTTTCTTGCCTATGCTATTTTCAAAGGGTTCAAAGTTTATCAGATGGACGTCAAGTCAGCTTTTCTGAATGGAATCCTGGCAGAAGAGGTTTATGTGGAACAGCCACCAGGATTTGAGATTGGGAACAAAGTTTATAGGTTGCAGAAGGCTTTATATTGTCTAAAGCAAGCACCTAGGGCATGGTATGATACCTTATCACAGTTTCTGCTAGATAGTGGATTTAGCAAAGGGAAAATAGATAAGTCCTTGTTCAGGAAAGAAGATAGTGATGATATCCTCTTGGTGCAGATCTATGTGGATGATATCATTTTTGGATCCCCCAACAAGCAGATGTGTGATCAGTTTAGCAAGCTGATGACCAGCAAGTTTGAAATGTCCATGATGGGGGAGATGACTTACTTCCTTGGACTGCAGGTGAAGCAGATGTCCAATGGAACCTTCATAAGCCAAGCTAAGTATGCCAAGAATCTAATAGAAAAATTTGGAGTCAGTAGCAGCAGAGAAGCTAAGATTCCAATGATGGCAAACTTTAGCATGGATCCAGATGAGGCTGGTGAGAGAGTGGATCAGACACAATATAGAGGACTTATTGGTTCTCTGCTGTATCTCACTGCCAGCAGACCTGATATCAGCTTTCCAGTAGGGGTATGTGCAAGGTTTCAGGCAAATCCTAAGAAATCTCATCTGGAAGCAGCAAAGAAGATTGTTAAGTATTTGAAGGGTACTTACAATCTAGGCCTCTGGTACCCAGCTAATGACAACTTTCAGCTGAGTGGGTATTCAGATTCTGACTATGGAGGGTGCAAGATTGATAGGAAATCAACCTCTGGCACATGTCAGTTTCTGGGAAGTAAGCTGATATCTTGGTTCTCCAAGAAGCAGACTTCAGTAGCTACTTCCACAACAGAGGCAGAGTACATGGCTGCTGGTAGTTGCTGTTCTCAGCTGCTCTGGATCAGACAACAGCTGAAGGACTAACATGTGATCACAGAAGAGATACCCATCTTCTGTGATAGCACAAGTGCAATAGCCATTACTCAGAATCCAGTTTTCCATACCAGATGCAAGCATGTGGACATAAGATATCATTTTCTTCGAGATCATGCTGAGAAGGGAGATATCAGGATGGAGAAGATCCATACGGAGAAGCAGAGAGCAGATGTGCTTACCAAACCTTTAGCAGAGGTAAGATTCAGAGAATTAGTAGCAGAGTTAGGAATGATAGATGGAGGTGCAGTTCTCTAGAAAGAAAGTTTTTGGGAAAATGGGTAGTCAGCTGGTATCCAGCTGAGGACTATTCTGCTGAAGTAATCAGCTGATTCTCACATCAACTGATCTGGTATGTCTTCTTATTCTTTCCTTTCTTTTCTCTATCTTGTTATGTCTAACTTGATACAGGGATAAGTTATGAAAGTCAGACAAGGCCACCTTGCTTCAGCTGGTCCATGTTAGCTGACAATATAGACCCAGATGAGCAGAGAAGATTTTCATGAAGATTATTCTTATCAGCTGACCCTGCCACTTCAGATTCACGATAAGTATTTTTTATAATCTTCGTGTCGGTTTTAAAAAAAAATTCTATCAAATCTTTTCAAAAATTAATAAATCTCTTATTTCTAAAAATAATTTTAGAAAATTGGCAATCAAATCTTTTCTCTTACGAAAATTCGGGGATTTATTATCTTTTCCAAACTAAAGTGTCAGTGGTAATTAATTTCTCACCGCCCAAATTTCCTCACTAAATTTTTTCATCATTACCTTTTTACCAAAAGGCGGAATTTTTGGCGGCCAAAACCTTTTCGAAACCTGACACTTACGCATCACCCCCAAACCACTCAAAGGTCAATTAATCTGGACCTTTGATTTGTGTGATGCAATATACAAATCTACGATCAAAATTGATCGGTTTTTATTTTTGGAAAAACTGTTCATCTCTTTCGATTCATATATATACCCCTTTAACTTCTTACTGAAAACCTTTCTGCTCTGAAATCGTTCTTTACTTATTGTTCTTGCATATTATTCTCTGTGCACTTAACCTCTGTGTTGAAGGTATGGCATCCAAAGCTATGCAAAAGATGTTCAAAGAAAGGATGTACGCCGAGATGTGTGTCGATTACGACACGAATAAGGTTCCAGAAATTCGGGAAATCCTTAACCTCCTTCAACATCACAATCTCCGAACCTTTATCTCCATGACCCCCCCTGACCATAAAACCCTAAACTTTTACGCCTATCAATTCCTCCTCAAGGTCCGGTTTAGTGCAAACTCCATCAGATCCTTGGTTGATGGGAAAGCAGTTGTCATCTCCAAGGATGCGGTTGCTAAACTTTTTGGTTTATCCTCCACTGGTATTCTACCACATAAATACAAGGAAGCCGACTACTTGGATACTTTCAAGATAATGGCCAGGAAGAGTCATAGGAATACCACCACGAATCTGAAAAAGTTTATGTTGAGGAGAAGATTCAGGTTTCTGATGGATGTGGTGACCAAGGTTATTTTGGCAGATCAGGGGAGTTTGGACGCCATTACCAAACTTCGCCTGAGCTTGGCCCGCATGATCCTTGATGGGGTTCAAGCAGACTGGGTGAGTCTGCTATGGTTCCGCTTGGAACAGGAGTCAAAGAGATGTGTTGCTAAGGAAGTGGATGGTCAACAAGTTTACAGCTTCAAGTCGAAGTGCTCTATGGCCACCAAGATTACCATAATCTTGAATCATCTGCTGCCCCAGCACGAGTGGGATGAAGATTGGGTTGTTGAGTACAACCATACCAAGTTTCTAAGGGGAAGTAACTTTGATGTAATTGGGCCAGCTGATTCAGATTCAAAAGCTGATCCAGTAGCTGCTGCCCCTGGTTCCTCTGCTGGTCCTGGAATGAAACAGAAGAGGAAGGCTTCAAAGCCTGCTGGAGGGGGAAGAAAGAAGAAATCCAAGAAGAAAACTACTCATGTCCAAAGGAAGCTCTCCTTTGATTCTGATGAAGATGATGATACTGTTGTGTTGAGCAGTCTGAAGAAGAAGAAATCTTCAGCAGAGAAGGCTACTCTGCTGGTTGATGAGCCTTCTGATGAAGAAGAGGAGCAAGCCTTTGAGGAATCAGCTGAGAGAGCTGGTTCAGATGAGGATTCTGCCTCTGGCTCTGATGGAGGGGAAGAAGAGTCAGAAGAGAGGGAATCAACTGAGCCATCAGTTGCTGAGACAGAGGTTCTCCATTCCTCTGAAGATGCACCATCAGCAGATACACCATTAGCTGTCTCACCCATCAGGTCAACTCAACCCACTCCCTTATCTGATCCTTCCCAACACAATTCCCCATCACATTCCCAAAAATCCCATAACTTCACACACTCCACACCCCCAGCTGATCCTTCCCCAGTTTCACAAATCCCAGCTGGCAATGAACCAAAGGAGATAGCTACCTCTGGTGAGCCTTCAGCTATTCCCAAACCCTCTCACCCTGAACCCATTAATCTTGAAACCCCCAACTCCCCCACAGAAATGGCTCAACAAGCTCGCATATCTCACCTTCGTTCAAAGAAACCTCTTGAACGAGGGATGATCATTACTGCCCTAGCCCACATATCCCTATACATCCCAGAACTCAACCCCTATCCTGCCTATCAAGATATTCTTACTGATGGTCTCGCCTGGGCTCAAGTGAGAGAAGGCCCAGTTACCTTCCTTTTGGAACTGGTGAAGGAAATGGGTGAAGCTGCCTTCACTGAGTGGGAAGAGATTCTGATGGATGCCTTGGAGGTTAAGGCACCATCCCAGCTGACATCTCCTAAAGGACTTAGGAAGGTTGCTCGTGCCCTGCTCCTCAAGGATGGGGTTGCGCTGGATTGCCCGGAAACAGCAGAGTCTGAGTTCATACCTCCGGCAGCAAACTTTGAGATCAATCCGGCTGATCAGGTAACTCCTAAAATTTTGGGACAGCTTAAAGATTATTTTGATGATCACATCAGGGAGGTCAAAGTCACTCTGCTGGCTGCCAAGTCTACTGCCCCCTCTCTGATTGAACAACACGTTCATCAAGTTCTGCTGGATCACCGAAACAAGCTGAAAGAAGCTATGGAGGACAGCTTGTATGCCACCAGAATAGAGTTTTTCCACACTCTACAGAATTTCAAGATGACAGCCAAGGCATTTACTGATGATGCCTCTGCTACCCTCTCTGCTGAATCTGAGAGATTCAGACTGGTCTCTGAGAGGTTGGAAGGTCAGATTGCTGAATGCAAAAACGGTCAGGAGGACCTAAAAGCTATTGTGGATAATCTTCCTACTTCTCTACCTTCTTTCTCGATGATTGATGATATCAAAAAGTGGGAAGAGAAGAACTCAGCTGCTATTGCTGCCCTGCAATCTGAGATGGCCTCTCTGAGAGCTCTACTGGTAGATAATCATGGTGTTCTATCTGCTAGAGTAGAAAATGTTGAAGATTACATCAACACAAGAAAGGTTGCAGCTCAGAAGACTCAGGAGCTGAGATATCAGAAGATGGCTGAGGCACTACAGAGACAAGAGGTGGTAGCTGAAGAAAGGGAGAAAAAGAAGAGAATTATGAATGCTGAACTGGATGAGAAGCTGGCTAAGGAGTTGCAGCTAGCTGAAAAGGAGACTCCAGAAGAGAGGAGTAAGAAGCAGGAAAGAGAAATGAATGATGAGCTGGAAAGACGTTATCAGAGGAAACTGAAGAAGGAAGGGAAAGCAGTTTCTCAGGGTAGCAGGACTAGAAGTGGAAAGTACATTCGGGATCCGAATGAGCCTTTGGTAGATGGACCAATTGACATGTTTTATAATCAATTGTCAGATGAGCTTGTGCATCTTTGGAAAACTATAAAGGCTAAGACCATGATCTACTTCTATGTTCTCAGAGGAGAAGATACCAGAGGAGAAAGAGAGTAGAATGCTGAGTTCAGAAACTGGTTGAGGGAGACCTTTCCAAAATTCTTCAAAGCTATTTCGGATGAAATGCTTAAGCTGGATGTTCAGCCGGAGTTACCAGAGATAGAGTACCTTCCAACTCCAACTGATGAGAGTGGGAAGATAGACTGGGTGGAAATCAGGAAGCATTGGTTGCATATTACTCTACTTTTTCCACAACTCTCTGACAATTCTCTGCCAGCTCTGAGGGAGATAGAGAAGAGGTTCCTAGACTGGATGCATGTTCCTCTCGACAGCAGAAGACCTCTCCTTATGTAATTGTCCAGCTGAGTCAGCTGAGGATTAGGTACTTTCTTTTGATTGTAACTTCTCTTTTGATTAATGAAGCTTTATGATTCCAGACAACTTCTTGTTGTCAGCTACATTTTTTTCTTCTGTCTAAGGATCTTATCTAAAGATCTTCTTTTCTGTCCTATTTTGATCTTGATTTTGATTGAAAATGCTTATCTGTTGAGATCAGCTGAGTTGGTTTTGATATCATCAAAAAGGGGGAACTTGTTAGGATATCTGTGTTAGATGTTTTGATGATATAATAAACCAATCAGCTTGTAATAGGACCAGCTAAACATGTTAGTCAGCTGATGAGTAGTTAGGATTAGATAGGTTCATGTGAGGGGGAATCTACCTTGCTGCCTAGAAGATCCGAAGCTATCATAGAGAAGAAGATCAGCTGAGACCTTGAGGACTTAGCCGATTTCAGAGGACAGAAGATTTAAGCAGCTGACACTGGAGTATCGAGAGCAGATCATCAGAGGAGTTAACATCAGCTGACATCAGAAGATCAGCTAATCAGCTGAGAGCACGTCGCAGACAAGACAAGGACCATGGATAAAAGACATATTCAGACGAAGTCAAGAAGACCAGCTGAGGTGCACTCCTGCAGACTTGCACATCAGCTGAGGTCCAAGTATCAGCAGACTGGTACACCAGCTGAGGAGACATATCAGCTGAGGTCTTGTGCTCGGCCCAGATTCTTCGGAATCATTTCAAGGGTTGACTTGCGTCATAAAAGAAATTCCCAGAATAAAAGATCGTGAATATTGACGGGAATCAAGAAGGAGATTCAATCAATCTCAATGATTGATTGAATACGAGATTATAGGATCTCAGATTTCTAGTCCATCCCAACGGCTAGTTATTTGACCCTATAAATTAGAGTAACAGTGATGATTTCAGTATTGGATTTACAAGCATATTAAGCTAGCCGAAACTCTGTCAGAATTATCACTTGCACTCAAAAACCCCATTCATACTTATCTTTTGTAAAAGCTTTGTAGAAGCTGTGAGAAGTCAATTGCGATTGAAGCGTTGACAATTTGTAAGAGAGTAGTACTCTCGAAGTGTGTAAGTGAGTAAGTGAGTGAGTTAGTAGAGAGCCCCACAATTCCAGTTGGATTGTGGAGAGTGGAGTAGGACATTTGTCCGAACCACTATAAATCCCTTGCGTCTCGTCTTATTTCTTTCTGTTCTTTACTTGTGCACATCACCTAAAACTGATTTTCATTAAAAATGTTTCCGCACTATTCACCGCGCACTATTTTCAAATTTAGACTACCTCAAGTAGTCTGCTGGTTTTCTGAATAAGAAAAATAATTTGAAAAAGGTTTTTGAATCCTTACAAGTCTATTCAACCCCCCCTCTAAACTTGTTCAAAGGTATTCTTCCTTAAAACCTGCCTTTGGGACCAACAGTTATAGTGTGACAGTAACCCATGTGCTTTTTAATATACAGAGTAATTCCCTTGTATTTTAGAATTCATATAAGTTTATCAATCACTTAATTTGAATTTATAACAAGTTTATCAATCACTTAACTAGGAGTATTAATTTAGGAAGAATGTTATATTAGGCCCAAATTTTAAGGTAAATCTCAATTTAAGACTTTAATTTTGAAGTGTCTCAAATTAAGATCTACATTTTTATTTTTTCTCAATTTAAGATCTAATTTTAATATTTTTGTCTCAATTCAATGTCCGATCCATTTATCTTTATTTTTTTAAAGCTTCACTAACATAATTTTTTTTTGTATTTAATTAATTTTTTAAGAATAATATATCAAACATAATTTTTTTGTATTTAATTAATTTTTTAGGTATAATATATCAAACTAAAAATAAATAAATAAATAAAATTTTATGCAAGTATCAAACATGCTTTAAAATTTATTTTTTCTTGTTGAACGATGAATTGAGAAAAATTAATTACGTCAAATATGAATATTAAATAAAATTATATTTTTTAATTATAAATATTGAATCTTAATTCGAAATAAAATATTGTTATGCTTTGAGTTTTTTTTAAAAATTAAATTGAAATAAAGATAAATGGATCGGGTCTTTAATTGAGACAAAGATAATAAAATTAGATCTTAAATTGAGAAAAAAAATCAAAATATAGATCTTAATTTGAGACACTTCAAAATTAAAGTTTTAAATTGTAACTTACTTTAAAATGTGGGCCCTAATATGAAATTCCTCCTATTAATTTACTATTACCAAGCAAAATTTGAGAGGTCATCTTCAATTCATTAGTATCAAGGTCAAAGAATATCTCTGTCGCTTGTTTAATTTTGGAGTTGTAATGTGTAAAAGAAAGTTGAGTTTGAATGCTGAGTACTGATCCTGAACTTGTGCCTAAGCATGGATTTGATACTGCATGCATGAGTGCACCGGTCCTGACACATTTTCTGAGTCTGAGGGCAAGGCACTGGTTTCCTAAAAGCATCATCCTGAACTGAAAGCACCAGTTTTGTGAGTTACGTAAATTGAGTCATTCTTTGTTTGAACTATCCTGAACCATCATTTATGAACTGAATGTCCATAACTAACTGAAATAGAGGAAGACAAAGGCGAACTCATTTTTAGTGTT
This sequence comes from Prunella vulgaris, assembly GCA_026898435.1. Lineage (NCBI taxonomy): Eukaryota > Viridiplantae > Streptophyta > Magnoliopsida > Lamiales > Lamiaceae > Prunella > Prunella vulgaris. The sequence goes on from JAPKLY010000303.1 coordinate 183,387, forward strand.
AGAGTTGGTTATTTCAAGTGGTTGGGTGATTAATTCTGTTGGGCCTTGGTCAATTATTCTTGGCGGTTGCAACCATACATCCGTTGGTTGGTTACATATTTGAGATTCAGTTAGAAAGTTAGGGTTCATACATATATATGTGTATTCAAACCAGATAATAAGCATTGTGTGAGTGATTTGAAGTTTTGTATTCTGTGAACATCATTCTTCAATTAGTGAAAGTGAAAAACCGCATTCCATGAATGTATATCAATTTAATTGAATAACGTAAATCTCTTATTATTCATTTTGCATTTCCTTTCTAATTTTTCTGCAATTGTATTTATTTTATTATTCAGAGTCTAGAGTTCTTCATAGTTTGAGTTTTTGAGCTTGAATATCAGAAGCTCAGTCCATTCAATCACTAACAGGAGTATAGTATTTATTTGCACTAGGTCATCTCAATTAGAGATGTTAAACGGGCCAACCCTAACCCTATAGGGCTAGCCCTAACGGGCTTCGGGCTAAACGGGTTAGGGTCTTATCCGGTTCGTTCTAAACGGGCCTCTAATAATTGAGACCTAACCCTAACCCTAACCCTAACGGGCCTCGGGCTAAACGGGTCTTAAACGGGTTTCATCTAAAAAAAATTTAAAATTAAATCTTCAACATAAAATTTATAATAGTGGCAATAAAATGCTAATTAATCTAAATATTGTTCATAAATTCATTAAAATACATCAAAATAATTCAACATAATTATAAATCCAAATATCAAGACATAAATAAAGTTCAAACATCAATATGTAATAGTCTAAACATCAGCACTTAATTCATAAACTGATAAATGTCTAAACATCAGCACTTAGTTGAGTTTTTAAATTTTGCAATGGAGTTTTAGGGGGGTGTATTCGTTTAAGATTTCGTGGGATTTTAAAGGACTTTTTTCTTATAAAAAAGTCTGTTGGTATTCAATCAGGATTTTAAAGGATTTAAAAATAATCCATTGGTATTCAATCAGGATTTTAAAAGACTTAAAAACAATCCACTGGTATTCAATCAGGATTTTAAAAGACTTAAAAACAATCTACTGGTATTCAAAAATATAAGGATTTTAAAGGATTGTTGGGTTTGATGGATTTTGATGGATTCTTTAGTGTATTTTATAAATACCAACAATCCCATCAAAACCTCTAGGATTTCGGTGGACTTTTTTAATTAATGACTTTATTTATCCCCAAATTGATTTATATATAATTATTTATTTTTAAGACCTAAAATAGTTTTAACCTTATAATTTCATCTCTACATTTATAACATCAACGATAAAATAATTACAGTGACGAAGAGTAATATAATATTATATATACATATATACTAGAATAAATAAAAATAATTAATAATTAATCATTAAATAGTATTAAAAAACGATATTGTTCATCCTAACTTATATACAAGATAAATCTTTATTTTTATATAGTATTATTATAATACTAATATTATATATTACATATGTCATTAGGTAATATTTTTATATTGATAATATTTTTTTACGATATTTGAGTTTTGTTATATTTTACTTTGGTTGCTTTGATTATTCAATTTCGATACTTTTTTATATTGATAATATTAGCATGTGCAGCTCTACATAACTTTATTCGCAAAGAATGTCATTCTGATGAATTTCCAATTGAATCGGTGGACGAACCTTCATCTTCAACATTACCAGTTAATGAAGACCGTGATTTTGAGCCTATCATTCAAACTCAAGAGCAAGAACGACATGACGCTAATGTTTGGAGGACTAATATAGCTATGAATATGTGGAGTAATGCTATTTAAAAGGATATGATATTATGATTTTTTTTGTCTTTAACTTTTTCTTTTTTTTTTTTAATTTGAAGGTATGAAAAAATTTGAATTTTTATTGTATGTCACAAATCCATGAAATTTTGCAAAGTCTACAAAGTCCTATAGAATCCATTAAAATCCTTATTTTAAAAGTCTTACAAAATCCTGCAAAATCTTAAAAGTCACCAAAATCCTACAAAATCTTTAAAATCTGCAGGATTTTTTTCAACTAAAAAAGTCTTTTAAAATTCTAATCCAATACACCCCCCTTAGTTAGGTTTTGTTTTAGTTGGGTTTTTTAATTTGGTAATGAGCTTGAATACTAAAAGTCCAAGCCTACAAAACATTCATTATAGGCATTGCACTTGGCCACTTGCAGACGTGCAGTAACATTAATAATAATAATAATATATATTTAATTAAAAAAAAAAATTAGCCGGGCTGGCGGGCCAACCCGGTTAACCGGCGGGTTGGCCCGTTTAGCCCGCGGGCTAATAGGTCCGGGTCAAAAAAGCCCGGATTTAAACGGGCCTACTAAAGCTCGACCCTAACCCTGTATTTTTTAGGGCTAAACGGCCCGGTTTAACATCTCTAATCTCAATTACAGCTCGTTCTCTTCTTCCAGGCCTAGCAAAGGCTTGTTCCCCGCTGGTGATCTCAAATCCACGCTATTTTTCCTTGCGTCCTCATCGTTCGTCCGCTGTTCGCGTCTCAGTCCGTCCTTCGTTTCCCTTGCCGTGGTTCATGTCGCCGTTCCCCTCGCCATCGTTTGCATCGTCATTCGTCTCGCCGTTCATCCGCCATTCGCGTGCCGTGGTTCGCGTCGCCTCCAGGTAAAACTTGATTTATATCTACTTACTTTCTGCTCATCTGAGAGGGATTAATCGTATTTAGTGAGAATTTGGTCCAACTTTTTTCTCTGGAATTGTTTCTTTCTTGTTTTTTTGGTTCCCGAGCTTAATTAGTTTAATCCTAATTTCTCTTTTCAGCATAAATTTTCTAGAATTATTTCTTTTCTCAGGAGCTTGATAGTCTAGTTATATAAGATTATGACATGTATATCCTAATTTGCCGTTGTGATTGAGACCTAAACTAGAGAACCCCTTTCTCTTTCACTTTCTTCTTGCAGTGTGCCTGAGACGACGAATTACAATGGCTTTCTCACAGACCTTGCACTCGCCCACTGTTTCTCGCACACAAAAATCAATAAACGAAGTTCGATTTTCTTCTCTCTCTTCTTTGTCCTCTTATGTTTCCTTCCGATTTTCCCCTGCATTTCTCAACTGCTAGAGAGCCATTTTGTTAATCAAGTCGGCCACTGCAGGGTACATTTATATTTTTTCTTTTACAATGATATGCGTATGAGATTATTTATATATCTGTGATTGTAAATTTGGAAAATATTTTAGGCAGGTCCAAAATTAAATGGAGAAAGTATCCCTTGTGTTGTTGGTTGAGTATTATATTCTCTGTGCTTGTATTGTTAGATACAAATTATTGATATGGGTTGTCCATTTAGTTCATATATTAGCATTGAGGGCAATGGTTGGATGAATTTAATAGAATGCAGCTAAATACAATGAAATCAAGTGGATAGAGAAAGAGAGAGAATTATATAAGCATTGACCGAGAAAGAAAGTTGAATCTTTTGGTGCTGTTGAGGAACTCATGTTATGAAATTGAGCTTTAAGTGCTATATTTGCTTTATGTGTTTGTGTATCCTTTTCATCTATCTCTTTAGTTTAGTTCCTGAACTTTAAATTTTGATCATCATCTATATTTACCTGCATAACTTTGTTGCCAAATATTGATAACATAATAGGCTGAGTATCTTGTTGAGAATTAAAACGAGCCTGAAAGACTTGAGAAAGCGCTCATAAAGCAGTTAAATCCTTCTAGCTTCATAAATCATAATATTTTTGCTCAATTTTGAATATTGAATATTGTACCATGCTTGAACCTGTACTAGCCTTAGTAGCCTAGCTCTTTACTTGATTGGATTAGGATATCCTCAAATTTGCAAAATATATTCACTTCTGAAGATATGAGTATGCATGGTGGAATAGAATTTGGGTAGTTGAGATCTGTGGACACTAATAGAAATTAGAAGGAAACGAATTCGATGTCATATTATGGCAAACATTTTATATATATATATATATATATATTATATATATATTATCGGTAATGTTAGTTGTTAGTAGTTAGAAGTTAGTTCACCAAGTCTCGAAACACTCCAAGAATATCTCCAAGTCAAACTTATGTCTCCCTCCTAATTCGGTCCCAGAGAGAATCGAATTCGGGTCACTCACTCAAGTGAGGAGCCTGGTGGCTAGGTGAGTTAACCCACCTGGTTAAACATTTTATATGCTACTTAGTGTGTAGGGCATACCACATGCATATTTATGCTAAATTTTGTTGTGTACTTTATTTAAATAATAACTTTGGCATTTTTTTTTTCTAGTTCTGTATGCTTTAGCAACATCATCGGAGGTTACTTATGAGCCAAGTTGCAGTACTGTCACCGCATTCGCGCCACCTCTTTACAAAGCTTCGCCACTTAACCGACCAAAAAAGCATTCCTAAAGGAAAATGTCTCCACGCCCTTCTCCTCAAAACCAGCATGTTCCCCACATGTGCAGTCCTTTCAATCAGCTTGCTCAACTTCTATGTCAAATGCAACCTCTTTTCAGAAGCCCATCTTCTGTTCGAAGAAATGCCGTGCAAAGACATCGCCCTTCCATGGAACATGCTGATCAATAGCTATTCTCAACGGGCCCTCCCCTATTACTCATTCTCGGCTCTCCAACTCTTCAAACGAATGCTCTATCATCTCAATCTTCCAAATTCCCATACTTTTTCAGGTGTTTTTTCTGCCGCTGCTGTTTTGGAGGATACAGTTATGGCCCGTCAGGCGCATTGTTATGTTGTAAAATTGGTTGCCTCTTCTGATGTGTTTGTGTATAGTTCTATGTTAAATGTTTACTGCAAGTTGGGATTTGTAAACGACGGTCGTAGGGTGTTTGATGAAATGTCTGAAAGGAATTCGATCACTTGGTCGACTATGATTTCTGGTTATGCTATGCAAAGGCTGGCGAATGAGGCTTTTGAAGTTTTTAAAGTGATGGTTTCTGGAGGAGAGGACGAGGTGAATGAGTTTGTGTTAACTAGTGTTTTGAGTTCTTTAACATTTCCTGAGTTTGTGAATAAGGGAAAACAAATTCACTGTTTAGCAGTTAAGAACGGCATATTAAACATTGTTTCTGTTGGGAATGCTGTTGTTACTATGTACGCCAAGTGTGGGAGATTAAAGGATGCAGTCCAAGTGTTTGAGCTTTCTACTGATAAGAACTCAATTACGTGGTCTGCGATGATAACAGGGCATGCACAGAGTGGGGATGGTGAAGCGGCACTTGTGTTGTTCAAGGATATGCATTCTTCTGCTATGAAACCGAGCGAATACACCCTTGTTGGGGTACTTAATGCATGTAGCGATACTGAAGAAATTAACTTAGGAAAACAGGTACATGGCTATTTGATAAAATCGGGATTTGAATTTCAGGTGTACATTATGACAGCTTTGATCGATATGTATGCTAAATGTGGCTTTATAGTAGATGCACAACAGGGTTTTGACTATCTTGATGAACCTGATCTTGTTCTGTGGACATCCATGATTGGAGGCTATGTACAAAATGGAGAAAACGAGAGTGCGCTTGGTTTGTATAGTAAAATGCAAAAGGAAGGGATTTCTCCCAATGAATTAACTATGGCCAGTGTGTTGAAAGCTTGCTCGTGCATTTCGGCTTTAGAGCATGGTAAACAAGTACATGCCCATATTGTTAAAAATGGGTTTAGTCTTGAAGTCCCGATAGGAAGTGCCCTCTCAACTATGTATGCAAAGTGTGGGAGCTTAGGTGATGGATATACTGTCTTTACAAGGATGCCTGCTAGAGATGTTGTTTCGTGGAATGCAATGATTTCGGGCCTTTCTCAGAATGGTCGAGGGATCGAAGCTCTTGACCTTTTCAAAGAAATGCGTTTGGAGGGTGCAACACCCGATTATATTACCTTTATAAACATTCTTTTTGCATGTAGCCACATGGGATTAGTGGAGAGAGGTTGGGAGTATTTTCAAATGATGTCGAACAAATTTGGGATAGCTCCAAGGGTAGAGCATTATGCTTGTATGGTTGATATATTGGGTCGTGCTGGGAAGCTTGTTGAAGCCAAAGAGTTCATCGAATCAGCAACTATAGATCATGGCCTTTATTTGTGGCGTATACTTTTAGGTGCTTGTAGAAACCATCGTAACTATGAGATGGGTGCTTATGCAGGGGAGAAGTTGATTGAATTGGGGTCAGAAGAATCTTCTGCTTTTGTATTGTTATCGAGCATTTATTCAACATTGGGGAGATTAGACGATGTTGAACGAGTGAGGAGGATAATGAGTAAGAGGGGGATAACCAAAGAACCTGGATGCAGCTGGATTGAACTCAGGAATCAGGTTCATGTGTTTGTTGTTGGAGACATGCTGCATCCTGAGATCAAGAGGATAAGAGTTGAGCTATGGAGACTTACCAAACTGATGAAGGAGCTGGAATTTGATTCAGTTTTACAAGAATAGAAGAAGTTGCAGGTAAAGAAAATCCTCACTAGATTTATTCAAGTTAATATATAAATCATCCTTTATATTAAAAAAAATTGGTTGGTATAGATTGAGGAATTCGGTTCACAGTTTCGTTGAGAAATGATCGATATCAGATTCATAGAAATTTCCTGGAAATTTAGAGGATGCATGTCTAAACACAATGAGTTTTTACCGATTTTTAGTCTTTATGTAATAATGTAAATGGAAACAATTGGGTTAGCTCCATCAATTTTTGGAATGATAATTAGCTGGGTTTTGTTGATCGTAGTTGCTTTGCATGTCCTGTTGAGGATGAGAGATTTTGGTGTGATTTGAACTGGAAATCTGTCTTGGAAACTTTTTTATGATAATCTTGGGTCATCTTAATAAATTTTAAAGGGGGCCCTGCACAGGTTGTGCAAAACTAATTTTCACTTTTTTAACTTCCAAACTTGTTTTCTTCGTAATTTGAATTCCGAAATTTTGATTGATTCGATATTTTTTTTTTTATTGTGATCTTTTCCAAATTTTTTCACATGGTTTCGTCATTATAATGTCTTCAACTAATCTTAAACTCATCATTTTAATGAGTTCAACAAATCTTAAACTCGTATTTTTCTTCAAAAAATCTTCAATTTACTGCAAATTAAATAAAATACTCCCTCCATCCAATAGGAATTTGCATCTTAGAGGATGACATATTTTTTAAGAAGAATGTGTTTTATAAATAAAGTAATGTCATATGTAAATGTGTATAGTTTTGTGAGTGTATATGCAAATCGATTTTTTCTTTTTAATAGTGTGCAAATTTGTGTGGGACGTTCAAAATAGAAATGTATGCAAATTCTTGTGAGACAAATGGAGTAATACATTAAAATCTTTTAAAATTGGGCAAATTATATATATGATTTCAAGTAATAATCACACTAATAAACAACACTTTTTTTTTTGCTGTGAAACGATGATGTTAGTGAATTTCACTTAATTTGACGTAAAACAAGTGTGCATTTGTTTAGTTAGAATATTTGCATTGAAAGTTGGAATTACATTTTTAATTTATTTTATATTTTTGTTTGTCTTTTAATTTTTGTTAGTTTAGAATTTATATACTCCCTCCATCCCGATATAAGTTGTTCGTTACTTTTGAGCACACGGATTAAGATAAAAGTAAAAAATGTATAAGTGATATGATGAAAAAAGTGAAAAAATATAAGTGATGTGATTGAGAAAAGTGAAAAAGTAATGAAAATAGTGTAAAAAGTATTAAAAATAATAATAAAGAAGTGGATAGTAATTTCCGAAAAAGATAAAAATACAAATGACCAACATATAGTGAGACGGACAAAAATGACAAAATAAGCAACTTATAGTGGGACGAATGATTATATTATTTTTTATTCATTGAATCATCAATTTATGCAAATTATATACTAAATTTTTTAATTTGTATTCAAATTGTTATCAAATGATCGTTTGACTATATTAGTTGGATATAGAGGACAAAATATTAAAATATACTTCCTTTTCCATAAAACTTTCTTTCCTCTCAAATTGATTCGAAATTTAATAAAAATTAGTATATATTGATAAGATATTTCTTTCCTCTCAAAATTGATACGAAATTTAATAAAAATTAATATGTATTCATAAGATAAATATGAAAAAATAAGGTATCGTGAAACTCAAACTTTTATTTATGAATATAATTTGAGGAACACTTGCAATGATATAAATTTTTAAATATAGAAAAGTAATAAAATAAAACCCACGCGCATGCCTACGCGCAGGTGAGCTCACAGCCTTGCAATTCCCTCAACCCAACCTCCCAACTTACATACTAAATTTCACAAGCACCCTACCTCCAACTCCACGGCCCACGCATACCTCGCCGCCTCCCCTGACACTTCTTACATACCTCTCCCCACATAAAAGTAAAATTTAAAGTTTATTTTAATATTTTTTTAATTATTATATTAATTAAAAAATATATTTTTAATATTATATTACAAATAAATATCTATACATATAATAACACACATTTAATTTTACAGTAACACATATTTGCTCTAATAGTAACACACATTTGTCTCCCAATTTATGTTACAATATAGGTAAATGTGTGTTACTGTAAGAATAAAATATATTTTTATAAGAATAAATATGTGTTTCTTAATTTATTCATCATCCATATAAATGTAGGTATATTGTTTCATGTAATATATATGTTATTATATGAAAAAATAATTATTTCTATAAAAATAATTAAATATTTGTGAATAATCATTATTTGTTCTTATAGTAACACACATTTTGCTCTTGCATTATGTGAAAAATTATTTATTCTATAAAAACAAATTAATATATGTAAAATAACAACATTTTATAAGATAGTAACACACATTTATTCTAATAGTAACACACAATTGTCTCCCAATTTGTGTTACCATATGAACAAATGAGTATTACTGTAAGGACAACATATATTTTTATGAGAACAAATATGTGTTTCTTAATTTATTCATCATCCCTTTAAATCTAGAAATATTATTTCATGTAATACATATGTTATTATATTAAAAAATAATTATATCTATAAAAATAAATAAATATTTGTGAATAATCAATATTTGTTCTTATAGTAACACACATTTTGCTCTTGCATTATGTGAAAAATTATTTTTTTTAATAAAAATAAATGAATATATGTAAAATAACAATATTTTATTAGATAGTAACACACATTTGCTCCTATAGTAACACACATTTGTCTCTCAATTTGTGTTACTATATGAGCAAATGTGTGTTACTATATGGGCAAAATATTTTTTTATAAAAATAAATGTGTTTCTTAATTTATTTATCATCTCATTA
>JAPKLY010000303.1:192727-257742 GCA_026898435.1 Prunella vulgaris
TATTTCTATAAACATAAATAAATATTTTTGAATAATCAATATTTGGTCTTATAGTAACACACATTTTGCTCTTACATTATGTGAAAATTATTTATTCTATAAAAACAAATATATATATATATATAATAACAATATTTTATTAGATAGTAACACACATTTACTTTAATAGTAACACATATTTGCTTTCTAGTTTGTGTTACTTTATGGGCAAATGTTTGTTACTATATGAGAAAATGTGTGTTACAGTAAGGACAAAATATATTTTTATAAGAATAAATATAAATTTTTAATTTAATCATCATCACTTTAAATTTAGGTATATTAATTCATGTAATAATTTTTTTTTTACTATTTTATATGTGTTATTATATATAAAAATAATTATTTTTATAAAAATAAATAACTAAATATTTTTATAAGAATAAATATTCAAGTTATTATATTGATTTAAAAAAAAATTAAGTGAATAACTTTGGTATTTGCATGTGAATGTTGCAATCCAGGCGTGGGAGTATATATTATATATTAAGCTGTGGGTATCACATGCGAGCAGCCGTGGTTATCAAATGCCATGCGCGTGTGACTTATTTTTTATATTATGTTTATTTTTGGAAATTTCTACGGTTCTAGAAGTGTAGAAATTTCTATATGAGTGTTTGTCATATAATTTATTTCTAAAAAAGAAAAGAGGAGAGTTTTTTGTGGATAAAAAAAAATAATAGTGAGAGAAAATTTTATGAATGGAGAAAATAATAATATTACTACTAATAACTGGTCTCCCACTAATCCACACCTAGGTGGTTAGGTGTTAGGCATTCCAAATCTGCCCAACTAGCGGTTTTCAGCTTATGCATCCTTATTTAAAATGTTATTAACATTATATTCACGAATAATAATTTTTTAATGATTGCCACTATATTCTTACCTTTTCTTTTAAAACCTGTGAACATAATATTAATAGATGAGGAATATTACTTTTTGATTGATATGTTAATTGTATGCATCACTTCTAAGTTGATTATTTTGTTTTCACTTAAAACTATCCAATCTTATATACCCTTTCCATTCAGGTGATTTTACATCACTTGATTTTCACATTTTTTTAAAAGAATATATTTTTAAAATAAAGTAGTGGTATATAAATAAATATGTATAAAATTTTATGAATGTGCATGTTAATCAACATTTTTTTTAATAGTGTGTAAATTATTGTGGGACCTCCAAATAAAAAAGTGCACAAATTTATTTAGGATGTTAGTAGTAAAATTTATCACTTTTGATTTGAAATTATTTTTTTCAATTTTTTCATGGCTAGAAGTAGGTACACATGAAATATGGGTCAAAATCTGATAAGTTGGATCTTGGTCACATGATTCGATTCGTATGCAAAACTTTCTCAACAATTTTCGAAATTCATTTTCAGAAAAAACTAACAATGAAGAGTATATCAGTAAAAAGCTCAAGTATATATTAAAAGTAACTTTGTTATTCTTGAAAATTATCTTTATTTTTTACTAAAAATTATATTTATTATTTAATAAAAAGTAAATTCTCAATAATAATAATATAGGTAAATTTTAAAAATTACACACAATGTATCGGTAGCATCCAGGACTAACACAACAACAAATATCTTCCCTTCAGTGGCAGCCAGAATTCCATGGAAATGGTGCACAAATGAGAAATAAATGAGAAGGGGTGGAAAATGGAAATGCTACGTGTCCTGAAAACAATAAACAAAAAACATATGATGTATAATTGGAATAAGTTTGAAGTGCTCTTGATATATTCAATAATTAATGTTGTTTGCACATAAAAGTATGATCTAATTATATTAAAAAATGTAAGTTGATTATATTGAAAAATTTATATTGAAAATCGATAACTGTGTAAATTTTTATTAAACAATCTTGACTATTGTACGAATGCACCGTGCACCAGGTGCATATGAGAATTGCACATATAATTGTTATGTTTTTTAATTACTCCCTTTGTCCACAAAAAAATATTTTCACTTATTTACATGTAGTTTAACGCGATATATCAGAGGATATTATTGTAATGTTCATTTACGAATAAAGTGAATAGAATACTTATGAAAAGTATATATGACATACTTTTCATATATAATTATTTTATTAATAAACAGACCTCATAATATATCCTACAATACCCTTTGACATATCACATTAAATTATGTATAAACCAGTGATCACATTTTTGTTGGACGAAGATGAGATAATTGCAAATACAACCACTTTCTAGAGACCTATTTAAAATACAACCATGATTAGGTCATAATTGCATCTTTTTGCATCCATTTCTATATGGTTTTGATGTGCTTATGTTCATATTTGACCCTAAAATGCTATACTTGTGCATTTAACCCCTTTTTGCTAGAAAGTTGTGTTTTGTAGTGAAAACGAGCAAAATCGGCAGAAGACGAGCAAGTTCGTCAAAGTTCAGAAATTATGAGTTGATCCAATGAAGGCAAATGATATACCACGTCTAAGAGTTCGAAGAGAGGGTCGCAACGGAAAAAGAATCGAGTCAATAGGAGCTCTAAAACTCAAGATATGAAGGAAACAAGGAAGTCGAGGATCGATCGAACGGGGCAAGCCGGGTTCGTGTGACCACCAGTATGGGATCGTGCGAGGAGCAGCTTAGGTTCGTGTGGAACATCCTTGGTTCGTTCAGCCATGGACCGCACGAGTGCTCGCACGATCCGGTTCGTTCGGCCACAAAGGTAGGACCGTGCGACTTTGCGAAATTTGGATTTTCAGGGGCATTTTCATCTTTTCGCGAGTTTTAATTAAGGGCACTTTGGACTAAACATTGTGGGCACTATAAATGCCTCAAGGATCAGAATTCCATCTTTATTCCATTAGTTAGATCATTAGGTAGTATTAGAGAGAGATATTAGAGGTTACTTTGTGGGTTCTTAGTTAGATTTCATACTTCTCTCTACAATTACTTTCGATCCATCCATTGGATCTTTAATCCGTTTGTTCCATTAGATTAGTCTCGTTATTAGCTTCGTTTCTACGATTCGATTTAGGATTTTGAGCTTTGGATCAAGAGATAACTTTTCAAGGTTTGATGCTTGTATTTCCATTCATCTACATTTGGTAAGTTTTTCTTTAATTCTCTTGTTTTAATTCATAATCATGATGTTTAGAATGTTAATTGTTGATTTCCAATTCCAATTAGCCATGGGTTAATCCCTTGTTGCATGGTTGTATGATTACTATGGTGAATTTAGTCTCTTGTTAATCCTATGTATGAATTAGTGATCTTGATGGATTAGTTCTCTTATTAATGACTTGTATGAATGCTTGGGATGTTTAATTGGAATGTATGGCTTATATGTTTTAGCAATGAAATGAGAATTGAGCTATAAGAACCTTATGCATACCAAGTGTTTGATGTTTGGCGTGTATTACTAATGAGAATTGCATATTAGCATAGACCTCTTAATTTGAGTGTTGTAGAGAGATCTAGACATCCAATATAGCCCTAGCTTGTGTTGTAGAGAGATCTAGACACTAGTTGGCTTGACTAAGACACCAAGAGAACTTTTGCATGCTAGGATGGATAGGACACTAGAGGAACCATAGTAGGATTACTTCCATGTACACTCCACACTTGCTCACTTCCTTGAGGTGATAGCTAGATTTACTTTGCTTTGTTAAAGTAGATAGAAATCATGATCCTTTCTTGTTTTCCTATCTATTAGCCTTTTGTGAACATTCAATACTTGCTTGATATCGCATCATTTCCTGTGTTCGATATTTAACTTGGTTAACTTGCCACGACAACAACGACCACGCACACTTGCGTGTGACACAATTTTGGCAAACAAACCATTAATGTTAAGTACCTTGTTTTGATTAGATTTTGATGTGTACAAAACATATCTTTTATTGAATGGTTACTAATATTATTTGTAAGTTTGGAAAGCTAAGGAAATTACATTATAAAAGGAAAGTCTACAGTCGCTAAGCTGTTAAACCTACAACTAGATAAGACCTTGTAGCTGTAATGTTATTCCTACTGCTGTGTTGGTCCCGAAATGAGTAAATCGGTGTATGGGGGAATACACTAATGTTAGATTTTCCCGAAAATTCTCAGGAAAATGCTCAATCAGTTTTAGTCAGGAAGATTCTGATGTGCTCACTTAAACTGATGGTCCACAGGGGCAGCAGTGACTAAGGAACCAAATAGTCTAAAACTGAGTGAAGTGCTCTCAGAAGCTCAGTAGAGATAACCCACCTACTGACCGCTTTGACAAGTCAGTCAGTTGGATAGCTATCTCAGTAAACTAGAGTACGTACGGAAAGTGAGCCCTTAAGTTTTTCTATTCATTTTTAGTTCCTGAAAACTTTTGTCTGTATTGCTTAGAGAACCGTGATTAAGGCTGGTGCACAAGTTTAAGTATCAGGAGAATTGGTTCCTCCTGATGGTTTTAAAACAGATGCGAATATGTTCAATTTATAAATGATGACAATATGATCCTGAACAGATAAGTAAATCAGCACACAGGGGACATTTTTAACGTGGTTCGGAGATAACCAACTCCTACGTCCACGACCTGATTTAACAGGAAGCTACCCTCTACCACTGAGGATAGATGCTTGTTTTTAACGTGCCAAGGTGCACGAGTAGCCTTCTTCCTCTCTTAGGAATCGACCCCAGGGCGTTTTACAAGTCCCAGTCCTTCTAACCTACCTTCTCACAAACTAAGGGGTTTGGTATTCTGGTTTCCAACTAGTGTGTGTTAATCCTTCTAACAAAACAGTTCTAAGGATAGGATTAACACTCTAAGCAATATACAGATCAGATTCCTACTACAACACTAGTGAAATTTAGAACCTCAGAGTGTTGCTTCAAATTTGCTTTAAGTGCTTTGAATCTTGGATATTTCGTGCTTGGAAATTTCCCGTAACCTTGAATTTGTGCAAGGTGATCTGTATTTATAGAGAGAATTGAAAAGATCCGTTAGAGAAGATCTTTTCAAATCTACCTATATTAGGTAGGTGCAGACTTTGGTTGTCCTTGATTGACCTTTTGCATACTAAGTATGGTAATTTTCTGAATCCGCCGCCTGCAACTCTGAGGAGCATTAAATATGTGCAGTCTCCGTACTTACGTGTCGCCTCCTCACTGGTCGTTTGTCCAACAGCTAGTTTGTCGGCTTTGACTTTGTGAATCCTCGTACATTTATAACTCTGAGTTCCTCGTTCTTTACTCAGAATAAATGTTGTCTTTATTACAGAGATGCTGACATTCTATTTATCCTCAAACTCCATTGCACGTGTAACCTTGCCTTGTCAGGACTTACAAGTATCAGATAAACTGATACTAAGCCCAAGTCAGGACTTATGAATGTCAGAAGTGACACTCAGCCTGATCAAGGTTACACTAGCCCTGCACTGATAGAGTCTTGTCCTGAGCATGCTTAGTGTACTTAGTATGGACATTATCAGTGGTTGTCTTCAGGATGACTTCCACACAGCTTCAGGACTCTTTTCAGGTTTCTCACGTTCAGCTTCAAGTCGATAATCTTCAGGACGATCTTGGACCTTCAGGGTTGGATTATACTTCTGACTTCAGATCTTTGGGATGTCACCATCAATCTTTAGTCTTCAGCACGTTCCCCCTGAACAAAATACCTGTAAATAGAAAACTCTATTCTAACCTGACTATCCTGAAACTATCATCCTGATGAACTATACTTTAGCAAATTCATCAAGGGGTTTTGGGATCTGATCAAAACACTAAGATTGTCCCAACAAGCTGGAATCAAATTTGTAGGAATTGTAGCTGTAAAGTTCAAGGAAGCCTACAGCTGAGAAGACCGTTTGAAGAATGAAGTACAAGTTTAAAGATTAAGATGAATTATCAAGACCCTTATAACTCATATTAGTGAAGCAATTATACACTCACTAAAGAGTACTTAAGGAAGCTTTTATCATGAAGAACTGGAAGATTAATGAAGATTAAATTTGAAGTTAAACCAGAATTCTGAAGATAAAGACAAATAGTTCAACCAGTACTATTCTGTGTGAAGGAAGAGGACCACCTCACACATGTGAAACTTCTAGAGAGAAAGAGGAGCCTTATCCAGAATTCAAATTTTTGAATTCTCCAACGGATAAGACATACCTCTTTATCTATAAATAGATGAAGGATTCAGAGGCAACAACAACAACAACCTGAGCAAACAAGCATTCACTCTATGAAAGTCTACAACCAACAAAATTCTGAGAGAGCTTATCTATTTTATATTCTTTGTGATTCATAGGATAGTTGGTTAGAATTTCTTAGAAAGAATCACATCTTTGTTGTTGTTCCCTCACAAATTTTACTTATTTTCTACCTTGTGTAGATATCTCTTTGGTGAGATTATTTCTTTGAAACTCTTTGTGAGCTTGTATTTTGTGTGAATAGGTTAGAGTAGTTTCTTACTTAGAATAGAAATCCGAGTGAATCTAGTTCTGAGGGGGAATTACTTGTATTGATCTTAGTGATAATTTCTTAGTGAATTTGGCACCAAAGTGGTGTAACAGTGGATGTAGGAGGTCTTATTCATAGCCTCTGAACCACTATAAACCTTGTGTTTATTTACTGTTTTTATTTATTTATTTATTTATTTATTGTTTTGTACTGCATATTTAAATTTCTGTTACATTCATCATTTATTTTTAAACACTGCATAAAACTTTGTGTTTTCACAAATGAACTGAACTCTATAGCTGTAGACTTCATAGTCACTCAGTTGTTAAGTTTCATAAGTTCACACTGTTTTTCATTATAACACACACTTTATTCTGCTGCACATTAGAGGTTTTTCAATACACTCTCAAGTGTGAAAACCCCTCTGATTTTCTCTACAAGTTGTTAGTTTTCATTTTGCGAGTTTTTATAACTCTGTAGCTGTAAATTTCCATAGTCTACAGCTGTAACCTTTGTGGTCCAAACTCTTGTAGACTTCTTGTTTTAAACATATATAAGTTACTTCAAAGGTTCTAGTACCCCTTTTGAAAAAGTTTAAAATTTGTTTAAAGGTCTATTCACCCCCCTCTAGACCTTTACCATTTATAAGGGACCAACAAGTGGTATCAGAGCAGTTGGCTTGCCACTGCTTTGATCAGTACCTAGTTAGATCCTTTATGTTTTTGAAAGACACACTTGCATGACTCCAAAATTGGTGAAATCCAAGGTTCCTATGTTCTCTACAGAAAACTATGATGAATGGAAGATCAGGATGCAAGCACATCTGTCTGCAATCAATGATGAAATGTGGTCAATCATTGAAGATGGTCCTATAACCATTGAGAAGGTTAACAATGCAGCTGATCAGTCAACTGGACTAGCTCAGATTATCCCCAAACCTAGAAAGGAATGGACAGAGGATGACAAGAGAAGGTCTAACCTTGACAATATTGCAAAGAACACTATTTATCATTCTTTGGATAAAATTATTTTCAGCAAGATCAAAAACTGCAAGACTGCAAAAGATATATGGGAAAAGTTGAAAATGATTTGTGAAGGAACTGATCAAATCAAAGAAAACAAACTCATGATAGCAGTTAAAACATTTGAGAACTTTAAAATGAAATCTAGAGAAGTTCTTGAGAAGTTTGAATCAAGATTCATTGAGATCTTCAATGAGCTAGACTCACTTGGTAAAGAATACTCACAGAGAGAATTGAACATTAAAGTTTTTAGAGGATTACTTTCAAAATGAGACATGAAAGTGATTGCCATGAGAGAATCAAAGGATTTATCTAAGATATCCACCTTTAAACTCTTTTCAGACTTGAAGGCTTATGAATTTGACATAAATAGAAGGAAAGAACCTGACAGTGCAAAGGTTACAGCTCTGGTGGCTGACAACCTTGCAGCTGCAGATTCTGATGAAGAAGACTTGACTCTTTTTATAAAGCAGCTCAAGAAGTTTGGAATGGACAACTCTATGCCTACCAATATACCTATGACACCTTCTGTGAGCTTAGACAAAGATGTGAATGGCAAAAATGTTGATGTAACCAAATATAGGAGGCTAATTGGATCATTGATATACCTTACAGCAAGCAGACCTGACATTCTGTTTGCAGTAGGAGTATGTGCTAGATTCCAAGTTAATCCTTAGGAATCACACTTAAATGCTGTAAAGAAGATCATCAAATATGTTAAGTCTTCACAAAACTTAAGACTTTGGTATCCTAAAGAAGGAGGAATTGAACTTATAGGCTACACTGGCTCAGATTTTGCAGGATGCAAAATTGATAGAAAGAGTACTAGTGGCATATGTCAATTTCCTGGTGAAAGGTTAGTGGCATGGCACAGTAAGAAACATAATTCCAGTGCACTTTCTACAGCTGAGGCAGAATATATTGCTGCTGGAAGTTGTTGTCCACAAATGTTATGGATGTATTACCAATTACAAGACTATGGGATTGATGCAAGAGAAACCACTATATTTTATGATTATACAAGTGTTATTGATATTACATAGAATCCAATGTTACACTCTGTTGATGTGAGTGTTGAGGCCAGTATTGATCACATCTGGAATCACACCCATTCTCCAGGAAATTCGTTCTAATGATAAACTTTTTAGTGTTGTTCGAATATTTATCTTTGCTATCATTTCAGGTCAACATCCTCCAGGAAACATGCTCTAATGATTGACTTCTTAGTGTTGCTTCACTGATTGTCCTTGGTGTTGTCTTTGGTCAACGTCGGTCAACGACAGTTATTCACATATCCCAGAATATTCATGAGCGTCCCAGAATATTCATGATGCACTTGGAAGGATCTGGAACCAAATGAGTTAGAACCGAGAGAGAGGAGAATAGAAGTTACATGGCGGTTACCTCAACTCCTACAAAAGTGGATCTCAACTTCTCTCCATTGTATCCACTACTTTGATGGACAGATTCACTTTCCAACTCTATAAATAGATGAAGAATACGTCCAGAAACTAAGAGAGAGACTCCACACTACATATTGAAGCATAGCGCATTTATAGGAACCAACTTTATGGTTTCAGTGTAGTGTTTTCACATATTATGTTTACATCTCGTACAACACTGTGTATAGTATTATCCCATATGTTTTTCTGAGCTGTTCACAGGTAGTGGAAGATTGTACTTGAAGTAGGCTTAGACTTAACAATCTAGGTTTGCCATTTGGGAACTTGTTTGGATCACTGTTTTTAGAATCGGTTGAACCGGGAACCAACCATAGAACTGGTCCGGTTACCTTCTTAAAACCATTTTTACGGTTGAATCGGAAAAAACCGGTCAAAACCGGAAAAACCCGCCCAAAACTGGGAAAAACCGGTTGAACCGGCCAGCCTTTAATTTTTTATTTTTTTTCTAATTTTTTTATTAAATTAAATCGTGTGACATGTTCCAACCCCAAAATAAATTTATTCTACAATTTATATATTTTAAATTTTTATAATAATATTTTAATTTGAGACTTTACTATGCATGAGTTATGGCACATGCCATGGATTACAATTTGGTAATATAATTTGAGTTATTTTGAGTATTTTGATTTTAATTGTCCATGTATTATTAGTTTATTTTAATCATAACATATAATTCATTAAAATTTTATATGGGAATATTTAATTTAATTTTTTTTTATATAATATATATCATATTAAAAATACACCGAAATGATTTTAACGGTTAGACCGCCGGTCCAACTGGTTGGACTGGTTGAACCAGCAACCGGTGCTCTATCCGGTTATGAAAACATTGGTTTGGATATTTTATCCAATTTTATGTTTGAGATTTGGAAGGAATGTTTCCAAGTCTCGAATTTGTTTTTGTAATCATTTTTTCCAAGTCAGTGATATTTTAGCCTTAAGGCCGCCACAAATTAATTTAGTTTGTGGAAAGATTGAGTTAATCAATTTGTTCAAGTCTTCCGTTGTTTACTTATTCTCTCTACAATATTCTGAACACATTAAGTGTTATCTTGAGTGTCGACCACACTTCGAACAATACTTCAACTCAACGGTACCACAACACTATCAAGTGGTATCAGAGCCATCACTTGACGGTACTAAGTGTTGGTCCTGGTGCTGATTGTTGAGTTATCATGGATTACTCTCCTGGAGCCATCTACTCTAGTGGATCCATCACCCGTCCTCCCATACTCGATGAAACCAATTATGCTGCATGGACAAGCTGGATGAGGAGTTACATCAAAGCCCTTGATGAACGTGCCTGGAAGTGCATATTGTTAGGTTGGAGCCCTCCCACAATTGAAGATAAAGATGGAGACTAGATTCTCAAGAACGAGCTTGAATGGACCACGGAGGAGAACAACTCATCATTGTACAATTCAAAGGCCATCAACGCGATCAATTCATCGGTTGATACAGTGATGTTCAACCTTATCTAGAATTGTGTCTCAGCCAAAGATGCATGGGAAAGACTACAAGAACACTGTGAAGGTTTGTGTAGTGTCCGTAGAGCAAAGGCAAGGATGCTGAACACAAAGTTTGAAGGCCTAAGAATGAAAGATGATGAGATGATTTCTTCCTACAATGAGAGACTCTATGAGGTGGTGAATGAATTGCAATCACTTGGAGATCCTATTTCCAATATCAAGTTAGTGAACAAAACGCTTCGTACTCTTCCTAGAAAATTTAATGGTAAAGTTTGTGCCATTGAAGAAGCTAGGAACACTGATTTGTTGAGTCATAATGAGTTAATGAGCATTTTAAAAACTTATGAAATGGATTTGTCTCAACAAGATTCAGTATATGATAAAAAAAGGGTGTTGTTGTTTTCAAAGGAGAAACCTCTTCAAGTTCCGGAAAAACTTCTGTTATTACTGAAATTGAACAGGTTGAAGATAGTGTTGATGACACTTCATATGACACTGATAGTATTGCATTTCTTACAAAAAAATTTGAAGCCTACCTTAGGAAAAAGAAAAAAATAATTTAACACTAAGCCTAAGATAGATTTTAAAAATTCCCCTTAAACTTCTAGTCGAAAGCCTTTTCAAAGAATTTTTTTTAAGTATGATCCTGAGTATAGAAAAAAGGTCATTTGTGATGAGTGTACTGGTTAGGGTCATTATTCAAACGAATGTGCTAACCCTCTTTTCAAGAAAAGGATGAGTTTAACTGTTTCTTTGAGTGATGAAGATTCTAATGAAGATATAAAGGCTACAGATGAAGAACTTGAATTTTTATCTGAATGTGTGAGAGATGATTTCTCTGGAAATGACTCGGATGTTGAACCCAGTGTGGCAACCTCAGCAACAACATCAAACAGGTTTTAGTCTATTTTTTAATCTGATGAGGACAGTACTAATACTTTCCGTTCTAGAGCAGGTACCCCACAAGAACCTTTAGAAATAAAGATTGCTGAACTCTTAAAGGAACTGAAAGCTGTCAATCGAGGTAATGAAGAGTTTATTGAAACTATCACAAGACTTGAGGTAAATCTCACAAAAAATGATGTTGAAATTTCTAAACTCCAAGAAAAGTTGACTGTTTCCACACTTAGTTTCAAAAAGTACTCTAAAGTTACAACTGTATTGAATGAAGCTTTGTCTGTTGGAAAAATTGATAAATTTGATCTTGGATTTTCTAAAAATTATATCCCTTTTAGTTTTGAAAAACTTGTCACCTTTGTGAAACCAAATTCAAATGTTTCTTCTAAAAAAGTTTCCAAAATAAAGAGGCAAAAGGACTTTTATCTATCATTATTGTTCAGTTCCTGGACACATTCGTCCTTACTGTTTCAAACTAAAAGATGATTTGCTTTCTGGAAAAGTGTTACCTGGAGTGTTACCACACAAGTATTTACACACATCAAAATCTGTATGGTTTAGAAAACCCAAAGTGCTTTCCAATGTCGTTTGTACTTCTCTACAAGCATGTGTACCTGATTTATGTTATTTTGACAATGGTGTTCTAGGCATATGACCAGAAATATTGAATACTTAAATGAATATGAAACTTTTGATGGTGGTAAAGTTACATATGGTGGTGGTTCTAAGGGTAATATAGTAGGAAAAGGAACTTTGAATGTTGAAGATTTACGTGCTAACTTGATAAGCATAAGTCAGTTGTGTGATAATAATCTGCATGTGAAGTTTGATAAAAACTCATGTTTTGTATTGGATGAAACTGATAAATGTGTGATGGTTGGTCATCGTTCTGCTGATAACTGTTATCTCATTGGTGACAACACTTCATGTAACATCTCACAATCTGATGAAAGTGTTCTTTGGAACCGAAAGCTCAGTTTCATCTAACATCTCACAATCTGTTAGAGGGTTACCTAAGCTCAGTTTCACAAATACACCTGTTTGTGGATCATGCCAAAAAGGTAAACAGGTAAAATCTTCACACAAAATCACTTCAATATGCACAACTGCTAGATGCTTGGAAATTTTTCACATGGACCTAATGGGTCCTATGGAGACAGAAAGTCTTGGTGATAAGAGATACTCTTCAGTTGTTGTTGATGACTTTTCATGGTTTTCATGGGTTGAGTTCATTAGAGAAAAATCTGACACTTTTGATATTTTCAAAATCCTTTACAAGCGTTTGAAAAATGTTTTTAATCTAAAAATTAGTAGGATTAGAACTGATAATGGTAAGGAATTTGAAAATGGCATGTTCACTGATTTTTGTGAAAAGAAAGGCATTGTACAAGAGTTTTCCTCTCCTAAAACTCCACAGCAAAATGGCATAGCTGAAAGAAAAAATAGAACACTACAAGAAATGGCTAGAGTCATGCTAACTTCAATGAATGTGTCTAAAAGGTGTTGGGCTGAATCATTGAATACTGCATGTCATGTGTCTAATAATAGGATCTTCTTTAGACCGGGTTGTTCTATTACTTCTTATGAGGTATTGTACAAAAGGAAACCTAACTTGAAATATTTTCACACCTTTGGATGCTTGTGCTACATTCTAAATGATTGAGATTACTTGACCAAGTTTGATTCTAAGAGTGATAAAGGACTGTTCTTAGGTTATTCTAAGAATAGTAAGGCTTATAGAGTATACAATCTTAGAACAAGAACTTTGCAAGAATCTGTGAACAGAGTATTCGATGATGTTTCAAATATTTCAGGTAAAAAAGTGGAAGATGACATCTCTGATTTGCTGGAAATCACAAGTATCACTAAACCAGTGAAAAGTGTTGAACCAAAGGCGGCAACATCTCCAGCGACATCAAATGCCGAATCAGAAGATGATGAGAATCAGTTACCCAAAACTCCTGGACAAACCCTTGTCCGTAGATGCAAGAAGGATCATCCTTCATCACAGATCATAGGTGAATCCTCTGTTGGTGTTCTCACAAGAAGAAAAGGTAAAATGAATGAGGTAGTACGTTCGGTTTGCATGTCCAATATAAGCACTCAGGTATGTACTCAAGGTTATTTTTCTTCTATTGAACCCAAAAATATGTCTGAAGTTTTGAAAGATGAAAGTTGGATTGAGGCTATACAAGAAGAACTTGAACAATTCACTAGAAATGACGTTTGGACTCTAGTACCTAGACCTTCAAACATGAATGTAATTGGAACAAAGTGGATTTTCAAGAATAAAACTGTTGAATCTGGTAATATAGTAAGAAACAAAGCTAGGCTTGTTGCACAAGGATATACACAAATTGAAGGAATTGATTTCGATGAAACATTGGTCCTGTTGCTAGGATAGAATCTATTAGACTTCTATTAGCTATTGCATGTTTTATTGGAATAAATTTTTTTCAAATGGATGTTAAGGCTGCTTTTCTAAATGGTGTTTTACTTGAGGAAGCTTTTGTAGAACAACCAAAAGGTTTTGTAGATCCATTTCATCCTGAATATGTGTATAAATTGAAGAAAGCTTTGTATGGTTTGAAACACACCCCTAGAGCTTGGTATGGTAGACTTACTAATTTCTTACTACAATTTGGATTCATTAGAGGTGAGGCTGATAGAACTCTTTTCATTAAGCATGATACTAATGGTCTCTTGATTGCACAGATATATGTTGATGACATTGTATTTGGTGCAACATCACAAGAGTTGATTGATAACTTTGTGAAAGTTACGACTACTACATTTGAAATGAGCATGGTTGGTAACCTAAACTACTTTTTAAGACTCCAAATTAAACAAAGTGATAGTGGTATTTTCATTTCACCATTACCGGTTCAAGTTGTTCTTCCAGCAAGTACATCTGATTCCCAACTTGAAACCCTAGTTTCACAATTAGATGATGTTTCTATCTATCGAATGGAAGAAAATATTGAATCCCCTAATGCTAGTACTGTTCATACAAGCCATAGTGTTCATCCTACTGCTAAAAATGTTGAACCTAACTGTGATAATGTGTCCACTACCCCAATACAAGTCCCATTTTCACAATCACCTACTCACCCTTCATCACACATATCATCTCCATCCTCATCACCATCTGTGCCCATATTATCCAAAGTCATAAAAGCAACAGGGAAAAGGAAAACTGCACTAACCCATAGGTCAAATAGGAATTTGAAGAAAACAGGTTTTGGTATTCAAGCTCAAGGAAGACAGACAATACTTCTATTGTCATCTCTGATACTGAAGAAGAAGCTGCTGATATCCCTGCTCTAATGGAGGTTGACGAACCTGCCAATTCTGGGATAATGTGACTATTGCTGAAATGTGCAAAGGACTGAAAAATAGGAGAAAGTTCAAAGATGCTGCTCCCAGTGTTGCCACCTCTGAGGTAACACCTGCTGCAGTTCCAGAACAAGGTGATCCAGAACCTGATCATAGCTCTTCATCATCCTCTGATGAAGAATTTGGTGATGACCCTGAAGCTGAGGAAACTGGTTAACAGGATGATGATGATGATGATGAACAAGCTACTGAAGCTGATGAACAAGAAAATGATGATGAAGAAGAGGACCAAGAGGAATCCGATGGTGATGATGAAGAGAACTCTGAAGCTTCTAGTGATGATTCTGAATATGATGTGGAGAACTATGGCACTGATAACTTCTACTTCACTGACTCCAAGAGTAGATACAAGAAGTTTGCCAAGAAGGATGTCATACATGAGAGGATGATGAATAACAAAGACCTGGAAGCATTCAATCTTATTCCCTTCTTTGAGGAAAGGAAGCTGATGCACACCCTAAGGTACTCTAGTTCATTTTGTAGCACATGGATTTGTGAATTCTATGCCCATATATGTTCTACAATAATGAAGAGTACAAGTCCAAAGTATGGTAGAGTGTTCTTTAGAGGATCTGTCTATGATATATCTCCTGCCACAATTAATGAACTTCTTGGAACTGCTAATGCTAATAATGTTGTAGGAGACTGACATGGATGAGATAACTTGCTCTATCACTGGTGAATTTTTGACAAAGTGGCCCAAAAAGTTGTTCACACCTAGCTTGACTAGCATGTACTCAATTCTTCGTAAGCTATGTGTCTATAACTAGATTCCTTCCTCCAATACCACAAGAGTCACTACTGAACATGCTTTCTTGATCTACAAAATAGGTAAGAACCTGCCCTTTAATCTTGGTGAGGTGATATATGCAAACATGGTTGGGTTTGATGGTAAAGTGTCCAAGATAGGAAAGCTGCCATATCCTACTTTGATTCTTGGGCTGTTGATGAATCAAGGAGCTACTAGGACTGGTGGAGGTTATTTATCCACTCACCCATTGACTCTTTGTATTGCTAAGCCTCTGCTAGAAGGAAACCGAGTAATTGATCTGCCTTACATCCCTCCTGCCAATGCATCTGCCTCTATCCCTACCACTGATGAACCGAATGTTGCCCCTACGGTTGGCAACACTCCTGCTCGCACTGCACCTACTTCCACATCTGGTGAGGTAGTTTCTGTTACAGTTCATTGCAGGTACATTGAAGAACAGGTTGCTGCTCTTGCAAAACAAGTCTCACAGCTCAGACTCCAAGCTACATCTCTTAACAGACAGGCTGATATACTTGAAGAAAGGAGCATATTTTGGAAATCTCTCCTATCCACATCCACAGGGGGAGAAGTACCTGCTGATGCACCAACAGCTGAACCTGCTGCTGTTGAAAGCTCTGGATCTTGAAATGTTGCGATTGAGGATATAACCGATGAGGTTAATGCTGCTGCTACTGGTAATGAAGTTCCTGATGTTGCCATCCATGAGGAAACACCTGCAGATCCTGTCAATACTGATGTTGATGCTACTGATGCTGCTACTTAGGGGGAGATTGCTGCTGCTGGAGTTACCTGTTTAACTCTGCTCTGGTCCCAAACTCTGATCCCACTAACATTGCTAACTATTTGGTGTTGATGTAACCTGATACTTATTCTGCCCTTCTGACTCTGTTACAATTCCTACTGTTTTGATGTTGAAATGATAGCTCTTAGGATGTTTCTTCCCACTGATATTCATAGTGAACTTGTTTGATGATGTTTTACCCAAGTTCTTATTTATGATTACACTATACTCAAACTAACAATTGTTGTGCCTTTGTCATACTCTGATTTTATGTGCATCAGGTTGTGTGTTTGTGGATAGGAGTGATTGGGGGAGATTGTTGATGTGAGTGTTGAGGCCAGTATTGATCACATCTGGAATCACACCCATCCTCCAGGAAATTTGTTCTAACGACTAACTTCTTAGTGTTGTTTGTATATTTTTCTTTGCTATCATTTCAGGTCAACATCCTCCAGGAAACATGTTCTAATGATTGACTGCTTAGTGTTGCTCCGATGATTGTCCTTGGTGTTGTCTTCGGTCAACGTCGGTCAATGGTAGTTATTCACATATCCCAGAATATTCATGAGCGTCCCAGAATATTCATGATGCACCTGGAAGGATCTGGAACCAAAGGAGATAGAACCGAGAGAGAGGAGAATAGAAGTTACATGGCGGTTACCTCAACTCCTACAAAAGTGGATCTCAACTTCTCTCCATTGTATCCACTACTTTGATGGACAGATTCACTTTCCAACTCTATAAATAGATGAGTTATACGTCCAGATACCAAGAGAGAGACTCCACACTACATATTGAAGCATAGCGCATTTATAGGAACCAACTTTACAGTTTCAGTGTAGCGTTTTCATATGTGTTGTTTACATCTCGTACAACCTTGTGTATAGTATTATCCCATACGTTTTGTTGAGTTGTTCACATGTAGTGGAAGTTTGTACTTGAGGTAGGCTTAGACTTAACAATCTAGGTTTGCCATTTGGGAACTTGTTTGGATATTTTATCCGATTTTATGTTTGAGATTTGGAAGGAATGTTTTCAAGTCTCGAATTTATTTTTGTAATCACTTTTTCCAAGTCAGTGATATTTCAGCCTTGAGGCCGCTACAAACTAATTTAGTTTGTGGAAAGATTGAGTTAATTATTGTGTTCAAGTCTTCCGTTGTTTTCTTATTCTCTCTACATTATTCTGAACACATTAAGTGTTGTCTTGAGTGTCGACCACACTTCGAACAATACTTCAACTCAATGGTCCCATAGCACTATCACACTCTAGATCAAAACACATAGATGTAAGGCATTATTTCATAAGAGGTCATATAGAAAAAAAGGACGTGAAATTGACTAAGATTCATATTGATTTGAATGTAGCAAACATTTTCACTAAACCTTTGTGTGAATCAAGATTTTCAATCTTGAGAGGTAATTTGAGAATGTTAAAATTGTAAAAAGACTCAGTAAGAATAATTAAATTGCTTGGTCATTAGGGTAATAATTGCATCATATTTGGTGTATTTTAGCATGATATTAAGTGATTTGTATGCATTATTGACCCTAATATGCTATATATTATGTTATTCACCCTTATGTGGAAGAAAGTTGCTTTTATAGGTGAAAATGGGCAAAATCGAGGAGATTATGATGAGGAAGGCGAATGATGTGATCCGAGAATTTAGGGAGGCTTAAATGATCAAAGAGGAAGACTCCCAGAGGCATGATTCTGCCTATATAGGTGATGCGCCTTCTCAAAGCAATAATCCTTCTTGAAGGCATGATTATCCCGTCTTTATAGGCATTGATCATCCAGATTATATTGACGATGCCGCCTACATAGGCGATGCGCCTCCCAGATGCATGATTCCGCCTATATAGACGATGCGCCTTCTCGAACCAATAATCCTTCTTGAAGATATGATTATCCCATCTTTATAGGCAATGATAATCCAGCCTATATTGACGATACCGCCTACATAGGCGATGCGCCTCCCATAGGCATGATTCCACCTATATAGGCGATGCGCCTTCTCTAAGCAATAATCCTTCTTGAAATGCATGATTATCCCATTTTTATAGGCAATGATCATCCAGTCTATATTGACGATGCCGCCTACATAGGCAATGCGCCTCCCAGAGGCATAATTACGCTTATATAGGCGATGTGCCTTCTTGAAGTGATGATCCTTCTTGAAGGAGATTATAAGTGATGATCATTCCGCTTTTATCAACAATGCAGGTTGGCGATACCCCAGAACATTTCAAATCATTCAACTCTTGATCATAAATCACAATCAACAGTTGAATGGGGGGCAAGAGATGATGTTGATAAAGAGCAATTAGCGGGTTGTCTGACTCGAGCAGGCAGCTCAAGACTCAAGCAAGTAGTTGCAGTTAGCTGGTTGTCTGACTCAAGCAAGTAGCTCAAGACTCAAATAAACAACTCGATGGACAAGTATGCGAGCGTGAAAATATTGATACCTCAATACTACACTGGGGACAGATCCTGATACACAAATCTATCAAGAAGCAAAAAACTCTAATTCATATTGATCACAAGCAGCAAGCAAAGGAAGCTTTAGCCAGATTAACCCTGGGGACATCATAAAGAATGGCGATGAATGCCCATTTACGATGAAAAGGCCCAGAGTACTCCAAAGAGAAAAATCTCAGGAGAAAACTCCAGATTTTTTGAATAATCCCAGGAGGGAGGCCTAATAAAGAATGTTTTTTACTCGTCAATGCTGAAAATGCAATCAAAACGAGAGAAACACAATTAAATAACAAGCAGCGCACGGTGAGAGACAAAAAATAATATTTCATGTCATATTCATAATTGAGATACATGTTATGATCAAAAGAAGCAAGAGTGGTCCCTACTTCAATTAATACAACAAAAAGTTTTCCACACAAAAGAAGATACAAAAATGCTAAAGCAAACAAACCTAAGCAGTTGGGGGCATATTCCCTTCACCAACAGTATGAATAATTTATTCTTCGGCTGAAGTGGATAATATCATCTCGGCTGGCTAAGTTTCATCTATCAGTATGAGAGAAGCAAGCCCCGATACAACAACGAAAGTTGCAAAGCAACTAAACAGAAGCGCTCACCAAGAAACTATATATAATTCTAACAGTGACAAAGCACAGAGGGTCTCCAGAAAGATCGAGAAACTACAATTTTTTTTTCAATGCATCTACTTGCATGTATAAAGCAACATAAGAAGCCAATGCTCACTCAGTCTGCATGAATGGAGCAATGAACGCAAGGATTCAAATAGTCTATGGGTATCTGAAAGGATTGCACGGTACTTTTTTTCCCTACGACTGGTTTATCCACAAGGGTGGTTTACGGCTAGGTTTTAAATGAGGCATGTAGCGTCCTTCTATATACTCGTAATCTGGGTTATGAAATCCTGCGAAGTCGCATTTAATGCATCCATGCATGAGAAAAGGACAAGGCAGATCAAGTCAAGCTTACTTCCTTAATCTTGCAAAGATTCAAATACCCTGATGCTCGTTATTCATCTAATGATTCAAACAAACATCAGGCTAGGGGCAACTGTTGATGAAATATTCAACGTGTGTGCTTAAGGAAGTAATTAATCATGTCCGGATTAACGTGTCCAAAAGAATTGATCAAGCCTGAAGAAAGAACGAGAACGAAGAATGTTGTGACGAGTCACCAACTATTAATGAAGTAAGCTGGTGATGAGTCAGCAGCTTATAGTGAAGCAGGTAGGTATTCACCAGCTTATAGTGAAGTAGTTTGCTGACCAGCAGCTTATGATGAAGCAGGCTAGTGACGATCCAACAACTTGTATTTTCTATATAGTGTAATCGAATTCATTTGAATAAATGATACAAAATTTACCCTATAATGAAGCGTCACTTAAACGACGTGCTTATATACGACCTACCTACTTCTATATTAAACTTCACATACACGTCTATTTCAGCATATTATTGGTGTAATCGTGATTGTTTCAGCCACATAATCGTGCTTACGAAAATTACATTAGGGGTTAATGATTTGGGCCTGTGCATTATTTTTCGTTGTGCATGAATTGGGTCTGTGCATGAGAATTCGATTGTGCATTTGTGAGCCTGTGAATTTCCCTGTTATCCAAATGATTTGGGCCTGTGCATAAAAATGATTAATTTTTTCCTATTTAAAAATTTTGGGCCTGTCCTTTTCCATGTTTTATTGTATTCACCTATAAATTTGGTGGACCTGTCAGTTGAATTATTTAATCATTTATGAACAACTAACAAACAATAAAACCAAATTAATTTTAACATCAAATTAAAATGAAATGATACCAAAATGAAAATTTTTACTTAATTACATCACAAAAATACAATGATAGATACTCATACTAAAACAAAATGGTATATACCATATATACTACTACAATAACCCCTCAAAGCGCTGTTCTTTAACTAGATCACCATGATGAAAATGAAATGCATTGGACCATTCATATGTCATTGTTTTTAAATTATAAACAACAAAAATACCTGTGAGATATACTTGGCAAAGAACTTTCTCCTCTTTATTACTTAGAAAAGCAATTGGAATGATCGTCTGGCCACGTTGGTTCCCATTGATAGACACATCTATGCAAATCTTGAAGGTTGTCCATAACTTGTCATTGGCATGGTCCTATAGGATATAGAACTTATGGCCAATGGTAACTTCAGAAATTGTTGAGTAGTGAACAAGATTGTACTCATTCAAAGCTCTAATGCTTGATTGATCATTAGACAGGTTTTTTTTCAGGAACTTCAAGAACTATTTAAGTCTTATCCTCCAAGCCAAATGCAACCAACCACTGTTGATTATCTAACCACACCTGCCAATGAAGAGAGCCACAAACAAAGACACCAAGTTTTCCAGATACATTCTTGTAAGGGAAATTTGGACCATCCTCCCAAACATTTTTTCTTAGAAAGAATATCTTAACTTCCGAAAAACAATTGATCTAATTTGAAAATCACAACACGCATAACAACAATATCATTTGCAAGAGGACTAAAACCCATACCATAAAAAACAGAGGCTTTACCGATACCTGCAGGGAAGCTGATGCGAGAGAAAGGAAACTCATGAATTTTCTTCATTGTGGGGTTGAAAATTTCAACATTGTCGAAAGGCTCACACGTCAGAGCTAGGCAGCTCCATGATGCCATCACCTCCTTCATATCATCAGCCCCAGATCTAACTCTGTAATTGCAAAAAAAAAAAAAACCCTGGTGGTGGAACATTGTAATCAAAAGGATTATTACCCAACTTACCACCCCTGATATAAAGGAGTAGAAATGTTTGCAAGAGCATTTCATTTTACCAAGTGTTTTGGCTGGGAGTCTAGATAAAATGTAAAAAATAACATCATCTGGCATTTTGCTCGTGTCTCCACAAACATAGACGTTTGGAAGACATGGTTGGGCTCCTAGTTTATTTTTATTTTATTTTTTTACAAACCAAAGGTGGGTGTATGTTAGTTCACTTGAATGGAAAATGGAGTTTCTTAAAATTGACCAAACCAATCAAATCAAAGGGGGGAGTTGAAAAGTTATGATGATTTTGGGCTGTTTGGACATAGCCCACCACACACGATTCCCTAAAAATAAGGTGGGGTTGGGTAAGAGAAATGTAAGTGTAGGTTGTGGTTTCCTTGTGCACAACCCAATTATTTACTTTTTTTTTTATAATTTTAGACACAAAAAAAATTATTATGAATAAAGTAACTGATAAATTGGAAGAGAAGGTTAATTATTATTTTTTAAATAAACTTCCATTCTGCTTATATTTTAATTTTTTTTCTTTGTGTGGGATATAAAAATATATTTTTCAAGTAATTTATAATAGTACATAATAAAAAAAAATAACAATGATATATTTGTGTAAGTTGAGAATAATTTTTTAAATAAACTACCATTCTACTTTTATTTTAAATTATTTTAATTTGTGTGGGATATAAAATTAGATATTTCAAATAATTTATAATAGTACATAATAAAAAATATTGTGTCATTGTAAATGTTGGACCAATGGGAGAAGCAACCAAGGCAGGTATGTGCATGTACGCGAATGATGATTTGGAAACGTTGGCATGTGCATGTGCATGTGCATTGGGCCTGTGCATCCTGCTGGGCTTGTGCAATATAACTTGGGCTTGTGCATACCATCTTTAGTGCATGACATTGGGCTTGTGCATTCTTCCGGGCCTGTGCATGCATTCGGGCCCGTGTATTTTTTTATAACAAAAGAATAAATGGATTACGAATTTTTTTAACAAACCAAAATTGGAGGCAAAATAACAAACAAATTTCCTACAAAAAAAAAGGATAGAGTTTTCTACCCTGTTATATATGTATATTTGATTGGAAACAAATATAAATTAAAAAAATGTTGGTAACGGTTGGCAAATTGATAGGACACATGACCTTTACAAACTAAAAATAAACTTATAAAAAAAGGTCCATCTCTTTGCCGGAAAAAAACACAAAATAACTTGACAATGTGAGGAGTTAGAACCTACACATATATCAGTTCACAAAAAAAACTGAGCTACATAACAAAAATGTTTGAAGCTAGCTAGTATGCAGCAAGAAGCAACTATCCAAAGTACAACAAATCATCTTGTTCGAAATGCAATTCTCAAGCTACAATCATGGTGTCTAAATCACTAAAAAAATCCAGGGAGACTTTTCTACTGCTGCAAGCAACATGGCTTCTCTAACAGGTGTAACCCCACAGATCATCGTCTAGCAAACATGATCCATGACAAAGTTATAAACTCTGTTGAAAGATTCACAAACTACCAATCGAGGATGCAAAATGATGGTATCAACCTTTACAAGTTGTCTTTAAGTACAGTAGTTATGGGCAATGTCATTACAATTGTACTAGTGGGTGTGTGTGCAGAATGTTTATGGAAGAATGTGGCACTATATAAAATATGATTATATTTAAATTTTAATATTAAGCTGTGTGTATATAAGTGTATACATACGCCAATTTGGAGACTCAATGACTAAGGAATTTGGAGCTGGAAAGTCAAAGGATTTGTCTTTATGACTGGCTGAACAGTCAGAATAGCAGAAACAAGCTGAAATGAAAGGAAGTTCTCAAGGAGAAAGTTTGAATTCTAAAGGAAAGATTATACAGCTCCCCAAATCTCCAGCTGTAAAACAGCTTGCTGTGAAAGCTCATCACTCACAAGTATCTAGATCTGCTGGTGAATGGGAAAGAACTGTGAAGGAGGTACAAGAGAGAAAAAGAGAAAGAATGGTGGAAGAGAAAGAAATGCAGCTCTCCTTACCTCTGGATGTTCAACCAATTAGTCAGATTACTCCTGAAGAAAAGACAGAAGAAGTTGAAAAAGAGAAAGTAATGAAATTAGAATTTGATTTACAATGGGAAGAGTTTTTGAGCATCTGCAACAGACATATTGTGAACAAGATGATCAAATTTAAAAAGGACAGATATCAAAAGTTCAAGGATTTCAGATGGAACCCTCTTCAAAGGAGACAATGCTCATCTCATTGGAGGAAAGAAGAAAATGACTCCTACAACAAGAATGCATTCAGCTCAAGGAGAGAACAAGAAGAGTTTGAAAATTATGAGATGTTGATGCTGATGAAGTACTTAGAAGAGGATGAGAAGAACAGAAAATAGGTTGATCAAGGAATCTTCAAACCACAAGATGAATCAGAAGATGAAGAAGATGCTGATCCAAAGCACAAGAGGAGATGAAGACTTTGAAGACTACTGTATAGTTTAGACACTAAAACTATTTAGTTTTTAATCTAACTATCTTTGTAAGCTGTATCTAAAACCTTGTTTATTTTATGCAGCTTTTCCTTCTGTTGCTTTGTTATTTGTTTTTTGTTGTTCTGCTTTACTTTTGTTAGCAATATCTTATTGCTACTGCGTTTATTGTTTTGATGATGTGTTTTGCCAACATCAAAATAGGGGGAAATGGTTAAGTACCTATTTAGATTTTGATGTGTGAAAAACATGTATTCTTATTGAACTAAAACTAATATCTTGACATAAGAAAATTGGCTTAGAAAACTATAGTTGAAAGGAAACTCTACAGCTGTATAATTGATCACCCTACGGCTATGACATGACCTTACAGCTATAATGTTTCTCTACAGTCAGTTTCTATGTTTTTCAGGACCCTACAGCTGCAAGGTTCAAGACTCTACAGCTGATATATTCGTTTGAAGATTGAAGTACAAGTTCAAGACTTATTTAAGAATATCAAGACCCTTAAGCTCAAATTAGTGTAGCGATTTTGCACACACTATAGAGTACTTAAGAGGAAGTTTTCACAAAGTTTCTGGAGTTTAATAAAGACAAATTCAAGTCACCCAGAATTATGAGAATGAAGATAAATAGTACACTCTGTACTATTGTGTGAAGGATGATGACCACTTCACACGTGCCTATAGAGAGAGAGGAGCCTTATCTAGAATTCAAATTTGAATCTCTCAACTGATAAGTCACTCCCCTCCATCTATAAATAGAAGATGTTCTCAGAGGAAGCAGCAACAACAACCTGAATATTCAAACACTCAACCTAAGCAAGTCCACAACCAACAAATCAGAGAGAGAGCTTATTTTCTTATTATCCCTTGTGATTCATAGGATAGTTGGTTAGGATTTTTCTTTGAAAGAATCACTCTTATTGTTGTTGTTCCCTCACTTATTTTTAAGTTTTTCTACTTAGTGTAGATATCTCTTTGTGAGGTTTGTTAACTCTTAGTGAGTTGTTCTAAATGAATAGGCTAGTAGTTATACTCTTGTTAGAATAGAAATCTGAGTGAAAATAGTTCTAAGGGGGAACTACTTGTATTGATCTTTGTGATTGTTTCTTAGTGAATTTGAATCCTAAGTGGTGTAACAGTGGATGTAGGTTGTCTTATTTATAGATACTAAACCACTATAAACCCTGCTGTTTTATTTATTTTGTTTATTTAATTCTTGTATTGCATATTTATCTTACTGTTACATTCATCATTGTATTTAAATTTGTGCATAAAAACTTTGTGTTTTTCACAAAGGAACTGGACTGTACAGTTGTAGACTTCCTTAAGTCACTCAGTTGTTAAGTCTGTTCAGATTGTTCTTCATTAACACTTACACTTATTTCCGCTGCACATTAGAGTATTCTCAATACACTTTTCAGTGTGAGAATCCCTCTGATATTTTATCTACAAGTTGATTATTTATTTGCAAGTTTTATAACTCTGCAGCTGCAGACTTCTTAAGTCCACAACTGTAATATTTGTGGTCCATAAAACCTCATGTAGAGTAACTATTTTTTAAACTTGTATAAGGGCTACTGTAAGGTTCTAGATTACCCCTTTTTGAAAAGTTTTAAATTTTTTATTTTTGACTCTCAAGGTCTAGTCACCCCCCTAAACCTTGACAACTTAAGGGACTAACAAGTGGTATCAGAGCAGATGGTTTGTCACTGCTTTGATCAGTACCTAGCTAGATCCTTTAGTTTTTTAAAAACACACTTGCATACTTGCATGGCTCCAAAGATGGTGAAATCCAAGGTTCCTATGTTCTCAGCTGAAGACTATGATGAATGGAAGATCAGAATGCAAGCTCACATATCATCAATCAATGATGAAATGTGGTCAATCATTGAAGATGGTCCTATAGTTGTTGAGAAGGTCAACACTGCAGCTGATCAGTCAGCTGGACTAGCTCAGATCATCCCCAAGATGGAAAATTTCGTGAAAGTGGCAAGTCACTCTCCTATTCGTAATCCCAATTCAAGGTATGTCTTTACACTTATCTCCATATGTACTTCCATTCTTAGGTTTAGTTTGCTTGATTTTTAGATTGTTATCTTGAGCTTAATTGTGATTCTTGTGGTATTTTGTGCTTTGATTGATGCATTGCATGATCTTTTCTTCACTTTGCCAAACGTTTTAGACCCTTGGTCCAAAAAAGTTTGGGGGGTATCTTCATTTCGTAAATCTCATTGCAATGCTATGCTTTTGATGATTTTAGTGCTTCATTGATGTTTTGGACCATATGCTTATCATGTGCCTTGTTCTTGCTTGTTGATTTTTGCCATGATGTTGCTAGTTTTGAGTAGTGTGGCATGAGATATGCTTATGATAGTGTGGATGATGTAGATAGTGCATAGTTAAGCGTAGTGTGTATATTGCTTAATTCATTTTTGTCTATAGTGTAGTTGATTCTTTGATGCTTGATACATGATTGATGTGTACATGTTTGATATAATATGATGATCACCATATACCCGTGAGGTTTGAGCCTATTTTGCCCGTTTCAATCTTGAACGGATGACATTTCTTTGATGTGAGATCCACATGGTGCATTTCCACTCTAGAACTTGATTTGAGTCTTGTTTGAGATCACATTTTGTAATGAGTTGTCAAAAATGATTTGAGGCCATCTTTGATTTTATATGAGTCACTTAGCCAAATTATCCATACCATGACATTGATTCCATAGTTAGCCATTTTGTGCCTTTGGCCTTTTCTTTGGAAACCTATGATTGTAGCTTGACTATCCTTTATTTTGAGCCTTATTTTTCCTATTACTAGTGGAGCTTATATGAGGATATGAGGGATACATGTACTTTGAAAGCAAGTTTGGTGGATGAGATGGTGAAGAAAAGTGAAAGAAACAAGAGATGAAGATGTGAAAAGAAAAAAAAAAGTGAAAGTTGTGTTGAATGAAAAGATGTGAAGAAGAGCTTATGTTCCTAATGTGATGCAAAATTGCAAAAGAAAGGAAGTGGAAAAATGCTTGAAAGGAAGATGTGTGAAAAGAAATGTTATGTGGTTGAAATGGTATTGCAACTTGATCACTTGCAACCTATCTTTGGAAGAGTAGAGATATTCTAGTTAGGTATCTTGACCTCTTGCTCCACTAGTACGATAATCACTTCTATCCAAAAATATCCCACCCTTACCAAAGAGCCAACACTACAACCAAATAAAAGTCCTCTTTGATTTGATTATGAGTTACTTGTCATGTGATGGAGAATTTGAGACTTTTATCAAGCCTATGGTAGTGGATGCACTATGTGTGATGTTGAGTGGACCTCATACACTTGAGAGCTTGAGTGATACACTATCTAGTGAGGATTTTGACTCATTGATTTGATCTTGTGTGCATTGATGTTGATGTAGATGGTTGATGAGATGACACTACATTGTTAGATTGCATGAATTAGGTGATGTATATATGACATTTAATTGTGTACTTGATGCTTCATCGATACAATTATTCCCCTATCTTATCGCTTCGTTGCTCGAGGACGAGCAACAATCTAGTTTGGGGGTGTGATTAGGGTCATAATTGCATCTTTTTGCATCTATTTCTATATGGTTTTGATGTGATTATGTTCATATTTGACCCTAAAATGTTATACTTTGTGCATTTAACCCTTTTTGGCTAGAAAGTTGTGTTTGTAGTGAAAATGAGCAAAACCGGCGAAAGATGAGCAAGTTTGATAAAGATTAAATTTCTTGAGTTGACCAAAAAGGTGCAAATGATATACCATGTTGAAGAGCTCGAAAAGAGGGTCGCAACGCAAAAAGAATCGAGTCAATCGGAGCTCTAGAACTCAAGATATGAAGAAAACGAGGAAGTCGAGGATCGACCGAATGGGATCGGGCGCCCACAAGGGTAGGACCATGCGGCTTTGCGAAATGGATCGTGCGGGAAATCCCTGGTTCGTTCACCAAGGGACTGAACGAATCTTGTGCACGAATCGATTCGTGCGGCCACATGCATGCATTCGAGCGAAGGGGTAAAGCCGCGCGGCATTACGGTTCAAATTTGGATTTCAGGGTTATTTTCATCTTTTCGCGCGTTTAATGAAGGGCATATTGGACCAAGCATTGTGGGCACTATAAATACTCAGGGATCAGATATTATTCCATCATTATTCATTAGTTAGTTCATATATTAGTTTAGAGAGAGGTTAGAGGTAGTTTCCAAGTTGGGTTAGTGTAGATTTCATACTTTTCTCTACCATAACTTTTGATCCAACCATTGGATCTTCAATCCGTTTGTTCCATTAGTTTAGTCTCGATTCAAGCTACGATTGTACTATTCAATTTTTCGTTTTGCATTCCGGATTAGAAGATAGCTTTTCAAGGTTTGATGCTTGTATTTCAATTCTCTAAAAATTGGTAAGATTTCTTGTATTTCATTTCATATTAGTATTAATCATGTTTGTCTATTGCTTAATTGTTGATTTTCATTTGCAATTAGCCATGGACTAATATCCTTGTTGCATGGTTGTATGAATACTATGGTGCATTTAGTTTCTTGTTAATCTTATGCATGAATTAGTGACCTTGTTGGATTAGTTCTCTTATTAATGACTTGTATGAATGTTTGGGATGTTTAATTGGATTGTATGGCTTATATGTTTTAGCAATGAAATGAGAATTGAGCTATAAGAACTTTATGCATACCAAGTGTTTGATATTTGACTTGTATGACCAATGAGAATTGCATATTAGCCTAGACCTCTTAATTTGAGTGTTGAGAGTTGTAGAGAGATCTAGACATCCAATAGAGCCCTTAGCTTGTGTTGTAGAGAGATCTGGACACTAGTTGGCTTGACTAAGACACCAAGAGAACTTTTGCATGTTAGGATGGATTAGACACTAGAGGAACCATAGTAGGATTACTTCCATGCACACACACCACTCATTTGCTCATCTCTAAGAGGTGATAGTTAGGATTTACTATTTCTTGCTTGATTTAGTAGATAGAAAACATGATCTTTTCTTGCTATCCTAGCTATTAGCCTTTTGTAGACATTCAATAGTTGTTTGATATCGCATCGTTTCCCTGTGTTCGATATTTAACTTGGTTAACTTATCATGACAACAACGATCACGTACACTTGCGTGGAAATCATACAAGAGTTTGGAAAATAGATTCTCAATGAGATAGATTCACTTGGTAAAGAGTACTCACAGAGAGAAATGAACATGAAAGTTGTTGGTCCCGAAATGAGTATAATCAGTGTATGGAGGGGGGGGGGGAATACACAGATATCAGATTTTTCTGAATGCTCAGAAAAATGCTCTAACACACTTAGTCAGGAAGATCCTGAAGATACTCAACAAAACTGATAGTCCGCAGGGGCAGCAGGGACAAGTCAGTATGGAGTCAGATAGGCTAAGTATGAGTAATGTGCTCAGGAGCTCAGTAGAGATAACAAACCTACTGACTGCTCTGAAGCAAGTCAGTTGGACTACTATCTTAGTAAGCAAGAGTACGTGCAGAAAGTGAGCCCTAGTTTCTACTCATTTTAGTTTCTGAAAACGTTTTCCCTGAGTTTGCTTAGTAAATGGTGGTTAAGGCTGGTGCACAATCTTAAAGGTCAGGATGATGGATTTAGCCTGAATATTAAAACAATGCAGTATGCTCAGTTTAATATGATGACAATTATGATCCTGAACAAGAATGTAAATCAGCACACAAGGGTCTTTTTAACGTGGTTCGGAGATAACCAACTCCTACGTCCACGACCTGATTTAACAAGAAGCTATCCTCAAAACCCTGAGGATAGGTACTTGGTTTTTACGTGCCAAGGGACACAAATAGCCAACTTCCTCTTTTAGGAACTGACCCCTGGGCGTTTTACAAGTCCCAGTCCTTCTAACCAACCAATCTCACACCCTGAGTGGTTTGATATTCTTGGTTCCCAACTAAGGATAGCCCTTGCAATACAAATCGATGCTAAAGATTAGAGCTATCAAAACTAAGCAAATACAGAGTGAATTCTACTACAACGCTAGGGAAATTTAATTGCAGAGTGTTGTTCAAAGTATGCTTTGAGTGCTTGGATTCTTGACAGCTTTCGCTTGGAAATTTCCCATTTGCCTTGAACGGGTGCAAGACTCTCTGTATTTATAGGAGAGGTTTGAAATAGATCCGTTGGAGGAGATCCACCCAAATCTTCCTATTTTAGGGTGGTTGCAGGCTAGATGTACTTGTTGACCTTTTTCCCATGCTTAATCTGGAAAATATTGTCCCGCCGCCTGCAACTCTGAGACTAATTAAATGCTGCATTAATTGTTGTGCAGACTCCGTACATGCGTGTCGAAAGGCGATTGGCTCTCCGTTCAAACGGCTAGTTGATCGTCTGACTGTTGGGGAATTAAACGCGGATCTATTCGGGATATACGCTAAATACAAATTTAAGTCTACAATTAATATCATGATTTAAACATAATTAAATCAAATAATTGTATACCCAACAACAGGCTTTGCATGCAAAACTTATGAACAAATAATATCACGTAAAGCCCTAAACATGCGGAACTAAGGGATTTAGTGAATTATACCTCTTGGAGAAAAGACAGTTTCTGAGACAAAAGGCGTCCTTTGTTCCCTTGGTGAAAGGCACTTTTCTGAGAAAAAGACGACTTGAATGAGTTTCTTGATTAACCCAACAAGGCCTTCTCAAGTATTCCCTCGTCCTTTTTCATACACCCGGTGGGAGGCCACACGAACAATCACAACACAAGGAAAATAATAATTTTGTTGTCCAAGAACTGGTAATTTTTGAAAATTACCTCAATAATAATGTGTGTTATGAAGTCTTGTATCATCTCATATTTATAGTGAGAATACAAGATCTTGAATATCTTGAATATCTAATATTTCAAATCTTGATTATCATGAATATCAAATATTCTAATCTTGATAATCTTGAATACTAAATATTCAATTCTTGATATTCTCTTTCTTCATGTAATTTTCGAAAATATGATGTATATTTAATTCCATGAGATCTTGATTTTATTAGATATTCTTGTATTCAAGATACATATCTATTTTCCATAAAATCTCTCATTTATTTAATATATATAAATTTTTTTCCAAAATAACACTAATTGGGCCCAAAATTAATTCTTTTATTTTAAACACCTAATTTATTGTTGGACATTTAATTGGGCTACTTGAGGGGCCTTTAGGAGAATTAAGATTGAACCTCTTAATGGGCCTTGAATTCTAACATTGAGCCCAATGTCATTCAA
Organism: Prunella vulgaris; assembly: GCA_026898435.1. Classification (NCBI taxonomy): domain Eukaryota; kingdom Viridiplantae; phylum Streptophyta; class Magnoliopsida; order Lamiales; family Lamiaceae; genus Prunella; species Prunella vulgaris. The sequence continues at coordinate 224,055 of JAPKLY010000303.1, forward strand.
CCCATTAACATTAATCTCACTCCACTATAGGATTAATGTTGCACTATCCATCTTAACCCATATTACAATCATATGGCTCCCGGTCATTATTTCCCATGTTTAAGATTCTCTTGTCCGTTAATTAATCAAGCCACTGAACGCTTTAATTAATTTAACATCTTAACCTTGGAGTAAGGACATCTCTTCTTTATCATCATACCAGAAACAAATTCCACTTGCAAGATTTAGTATGACGAACGTTTAGAGCCCACCAAGAGGACTAATCATGCAAGACTCTCCAAGCACACGTTCCTCTGTATTAAATCTTAGCAACTGTCATGTTCTCAATGGCGTCACCCAAGATGCAAAGTATTGAGTCTTATTGACTTTCTACCCATAACAAAATAAAGTGTCACGCACGGATCACACACAGTTCTATTTAAGGGACAGAGGTTTAGAAATAAACGACCACTGAGGTCTAATTCTTCATCCCATAAATAAGTCCGGAAGAATTACCTCTCTGTAGGTCCTCTTCAATGCGTCATCATGCACTAGTGCAATCTCTTAGTCAAGATAAGCCAATCTGGGATCTACACATCAACCGTTTACCAATGGGGTGTTCAAATCCCATCTAGGTTGTGAATTTAGTACTTGTTACAAGAAACTGATAATGTGATCTTGTTGTGAGTTATCCGGGGATCACCACATTTATCTATAGTGTAACTTGTACTGTTATATGAACGGATTGCAATAAATAAATAACATTCATATTTATCTAAAGCACAGTGATAAAAGATTTATTTCAGATAAAGCTCAAAGATTCCGTTTAGTTATACAAAGTAAAAGCATACTTTCTAGTATAACCCTAACAATCTCCCACTTATACTCAAAGTCTGCTTTTAAGTATACTACAACATATCTATGTGCTACACATGTCCTAATAATTTCTCCCACTTATACTCAAAGCAGATTGGCAACACACTTGACTCCCATTCCTCCCACATGTCTCTCGAATGTACATAGAGGCAGACACTTTGTGAGAGGATTAACTAGGTCGTCTTCCGATGCGATCTTTGCCATATCTTCATCTCCTCTCTTAACGATTTCTAGTCTAAGATTGTATATCCTTAAATGTGTTTGTTGGCCTTGTGGACTCTTGGTTCCCTTGAATTTGCAACTGTCCTAGCATTACAATGCTAGACAAATTCGGAATTTTATCTAAGTCCACTTAGAAGATCTTGAGCCAAACTGATTCCTTCACTGCTCCATAAGCAGTTACTTATTCGGCTTCCATGGTAGAATCAGTGATGCACACTTCACCATATCATGGCTCCTTCCCCAAACGAAACACATTACCCGAGGTAGATCTACTTAGAATTTATATCTGATTGGAAATCCGAGTCCGAATAACTAATGGGGATTAGACTATCTGACTGATAAACCAACATTGTATATCGAGTTCGCTTGAGATATTTCAGAATGTTTTTAACAGTTGTCTAATACTCTTTCCCGGGGTTACTTTGATATCGTGCTACCATGCCTACGACAATGCAGATATCTGGTCTCGTACATAGCATAGCATACATGAGGCTTCCAACTGCAGAAGCATATGGGATGCTTGTCATGCAATCTATCTCTTCTTGAGTCTTTGAACATATCTCTTTCGATAGATGAATTCCATATCTAAAAGGTACAAAACCTTTCTTGGAATTCTGCATTCTAAACCGTTTCAAAACAGTATCTATGTATGAAGCTTGCGATAAGCCGATCATTCTTTTCTTGCGATCTCGAGTAATCTTGATCCCTAATACATGACCGTCTTCCCCTAAGTCCGTCATATCAAACTGAATTGACAACCATACCCTCACGTCTGATAACACCGCCACATTGTTTCCAATGAGCAAAATGTCATCTACGTATAGTATCAAGAATACCACGGTAGTTCCGACACACTGCTTGTACACACAACTCTCAAATTCACTTTGATCAAAACCGTGATTCCAAGCTCGTGATGCTTGCTTAAGTCCGTAGATAGACCTCTTAAGCTTGCATACAAGGTGCTCTTGGCCTTTTTCAATAGAGCCTTCGGGTTGATACATATAGATTTTTTCTTCAAGACTTCCATTAAGGAAAGCTGTCTTGACATCCATTTGCACACACCCCATCTCGGCTTTCATTGCTGTTTGCCAAGAATCTGCATCCTTGTCTTGGAGTGCTTCGTTGTATGTCCATGGGTCTAATTCATCCTCCCCGGGGACTAAGTCAGAAGACTCTCCCACGTACATGAATCTCTCAGGTTGTCTCACAACCCTCCCACTATGACGAGGCTCCGGTTGTGTTGGTGTGTCGCGTGGTACATCAACTTGTACCCTTGGTATAGGATTAGGCCATTTTATTTCATCTAAGGTAATCTCACTTTTAGGCTTTCTATTGTTCACATAGTCTTCTTCCAAGAACTTAGAATGCGTACTAATTACGATTCTTTGGTCCTTGGGACTATAAAACATACCCCCTTTCGTTCCTTTAGGGTATCCTACAAACAACCTCAATTCCGAATGTGGATCCAATTTTCCGGCTTCCTTGTCCAACACGTATGCCGGACACCCCCAAATCCTTATGTGTCTCAAACTAGGCTTACGCCCGGTCCACAATTCTGTGGGAGTTTTAGGAACCGTTTTGGATGGCACCAAGTTTAGAATGTGAGCCGCTGTTTCCAAGGCATAGCCCCAAAATGACTTGGGTAACTCCGAATAACTCATCATGGATCTGATTATTTCTAAAAGAGTTCTATTTCTTCGTTCCGCAACCCCATTTTGTTGAGGGGTACCGGGTGCGGTCAATTGGGATACAATCCCTTCACTTGACAAGTATGTCAAAAATTCATTGCTGAGGTATTCACCCCCACAATCCGATCGTAGAAACTTGATACTCTTTCCCCTATGTTTCTCAGCCTCGGCTTTGAACTCTTTGAATTTATCAAAGGTTTTCGATTTGTGCCGCATAAGGTAAACGTACCCATACCTTGAGTAATCATCCGTAAAAGTTACGAAATACTCAAAACCTCCTCTAGTTTGAATCGACATTGGCCCACACAAGTCAGTGTGAACGATTTCTAACACTTCACTAGCTCTATTCCCCTTGGCCCCGAAGGCCCTCTTGGTCATTTTCCCCTCTAAACAAGATTCACATGTTGGAAACGGCTCAACATGTAGAGACTCCAACGAGCCATCCGCCACCAACTTTTGAATTCTCTTTAGATTAATATGACCAAGTCTTAGATGCCATAGAAGTGTTTCGTTCACGGTTGAAGAAAATTTTCTTTTCTTAGAAACAGTCGATGTGTTATAAGAAGTATTTTGTGTGTGGTGTGCACTTTTAATAGTATAAATATTATTCAACAATGTTCCCGAACAGATGAACTCATCGTTTCGAAAAATAACAACCAAATTATTAAAAGAAACTGAGTATCCATCAACGTACAATTTAGAAACCGAAATTAAATTCTTCCTAAAACTAGGAACATAAAGAACATCCTTTAATACTAAAACTCTATCTTCAAAAAATAGGTGCATGTCTCCCACTGCGACAGCCGCTACCGTCGTAGCATCGCCCAATGTGATGAGGATCTCATTCGCACTAAGTTGCTGGGTTTTTCGGAACCCCTGTAAAGTGAAACATACATGATCAGTGGCTCCCGTATCCACTACCCACGAATGGGAAGCATACGCCGCTAAACAAGTTTCAACAACAAGTGCATGAGAATTACCTTTCTTCCCAGCCTTCTTTGGCTTGGGACAGACCGTCCTCCAATGTCCTTTCTCACCGCAGTTGAAACACTTCCCTTTGGTAGCTTTCTTGACCCCTCCCTCATTAGTCACCTTACCCTTAGCTTGGTTCGGGCCTTTGGTCTTTTACTTCTTCTTCCCACCTTTCGGTGCGAAAGAAGTCAGACCGCTTCCTACCAAGACTTGAGTTTGGTGTCCTATGAGTGTCTCCGCCGATACCAAAGCTTGCAAGAGTTGTGCCAACGTGAACTCTTGATTATTCATCATATAGTTCAACTGGAACTGCTCAAAGCTTTTCGGTAGAGAATGGAGAATGAAATCAACTTGCGTTTCCACATCATATTCCGCTCCAAGTACCTCTAACTTGTTGAGGTAGCCTGTCATTTTGAGAACGTGATCCCTTATGGTCGTTCCCTCCACCATTTTCAGCGACAACATATCCCGCATGGTGATTTGCCTAGCCGTACGATTCTGATGAGCGAACATTTCCCTAAGGTTTAACATCATATCAGAAGAAGATTCCATGTCTTGGTGTTGGTGTTGCAACACATCTGACATTGAAGCCAAGATGGTACACCTAGCAATTTCATCAGATTTCATCCACTCCCTATGATATTCCCTTTTGCCAACATCTACATCATCCGTAGGCGTAGGGGGCTTTGGGGTGTCAAGAACCCATTTGTGTTATTGTGCGGTTAGGACAATAAATAAGTGACGTTTCCAATCAACATAGTTTTCACCTTCCAATTTGTTATCTAAGTATCATAAACAGTGGATTAAAACGAGACGACATGATGAACTGAAATAAAACATACATTGCATTAATACATACATCGATTCGTAAAGATTATCATAAAATTTCAATTATACTTTGTATAAAATCTTAAAAAAAAAATACATAGCATAAATCGGCCGACATCTTAAAACAGTTCACATAAGCCACGATGAGTGTGGACGTTTATGCAAACACATTTAAGCAAGTTACAAACAAGAACAGTTACAAACTTTTAATTTCAAAAATTAATAGTCGGCTCCCACTTGACCATATAAAATTGGTAAGGACTCCGATGGGGAGTAATAAAATGCCAATTTTATACCTAAGTATTAAACATGATTAAATACAGGATTATCACTTCGTTTTGAGCAAGCCACTCGATGGGAGGGTCAATACCGCCACTAATAATAATCCACAATTATTCTTTTGGGAATTTGTTCATGTGAACTTATCTTTTGGCCTATCCGATAGGGAGAGAGGCGCTTGCCAATGCGTAGCCAAAAGACTTCACAAACAAATAAATCATGGAGGTCAAATAATTCAATTTTATTATCTAGAATAAAATACCGAATTATATTTAAAACATACTTAGTAATTTTTGGAGTTGAGATTTTTCATCACGATATTCATGCAATTAAATATTTAATCAAATTAAATAAATAAAGCATGCATCAAAACAAATTAAACAAATTGACACGTTATATCCAATTGTCATGGTTTAATTTCTTGTTTTGACTACGAGATATCGTAATCATCTTACGTCTTCAAGCTTTATTGTCCGTCTCGATTAAGCTCCCACTCGACCGCAACAAAATTTCACCAACTTTATCTCCGGGCCTTAAAATCTCTGTTCTTCGTCTTCGATATCGGTTACAATTTATTTACAAAAATAAATAAACCTATCGTCTAGACTAGTCTATTACAAAAAAACATCTTAGTCTACCCGTGGATTTTCTCACGGGAAAAATGATCTGAACGAATCGGATTTTAAAACCGCATCATCATACATACATGCATAAAAAATATTAAATACCATGACAATTGGATACCTGCAAAAAAGATCTAGCAATTCTACTATCCAATTTTCAAATTTAATATTAAACACTTAAATTACAATTTAATGTATAGAGCCCGAAACCGGCACAGATACCAGTTGTTGGGGAATTAAACGCAGATCTATTCGGGATATACGCTAAATACAAATTTAAGTCTACAATTAATATCATGCTTTAAACATAATTAAATCAAATAATTGTATACCCAACAACAGGCTTTGCATGCAAAACATATGAGCAAATAATATCACGTAAAGCCCTAAACATGCGGAACTAAGAGATTTAGTGAATTATACCTCTTGGAGAAAAGACAGTTTCTGAGACAAATGACGTCCTTTGTTCCCTTGGTGAAAGGCACTTTTCTGAGAAAAAGGCGACTTGAATGAGTTTCTTGATTAACCCAGAAAGGCCTTCTCAAGTATTCCCTCGTTCTTTTTCATACACCCGGTGGGAGGCTACACGAACAATCACAACACAAGGAAAAAATAATTTTATCGTCCAAGAACTGGTAATTTTCAAAAATTACCTCAATAATAATGTGTGTTATGAAGTCTTGTATCATCTCATATTTATAGTGAGAATACAAGATCTTGAATATCTTGAATATCTTATATTTCAAATCTTGATTATCATGAATATCAAATATTCTAATCTTGATAATCTTGAATACTAAATATTCAATTTTTGATATTCTCTTTCTTCATGTAATTTTCAAAACTATGATGTATATTTAATTCCATGAGATCTTGATTTTATTAGATATTCTTGTATTCAAGATACATATCTATTTTCCATAAAATCTCTCATTTATTTAATATATATACAATTTTTTCGAAAATAACACTAATTGGGCCCAAAATTAATTCTTTTATTTTAAATACCTTATTTATTGTTGGACATTTAATTGGGCTACTTGAGGGGCCTTTAGGAGAATTAAGATTGAACCTCCTAATGGGCCTTGAATTCTAACATTGAGCCCAATGTCATTCAACCCATTAACATTAATCTCACTCCACTATAGGATTAATGTTGCACTATCTATCTTAACCCATATTACAATCATATGGCTCCCGGTCATTATTTCCCGTGTTTAAGATTCTCTTGTCCGTTAATTAATCAAGCCACTGAACGCTTTAATTAATTTAACATCTTAACCTTGGAGTAAGGACAGCTCTTCTTTATCATCATACCGGAAACAAATTCCACTTGCAAGATTTAGTATGACAAAGCCCACCAAGGGGACTAATCATGCAAGACTCTCCAAGCACGCGTTCCTCTGTATTAAATCTTAGCAACTGTCATGTTTTCAATGGCGTCACCCAAGATGCAAAGTATTGAATCTTATTGACTCTCTACCCATAACAAAATAAAGTGTCACGCACGTATCACACACAGTCCTATTTAAGTGACAGAGGTTTAGAAATAAACGACCACTGAGGTCTAACTCTTCATCCCATAAATCAGTCCGGAATAATTACCTCTCTGTAGGTCCTCTTCAATGCATCATCATGCACTAGTGCAATCCCTTGGTCAAGATAAGCCAATCTGAGATCTACACATCAACCTTTTACCAATGGGGTGTTCAAATCTCATCTAGGTTGTGAATTTAGTACTTGTTACAAGAAACTGATAATGTGATCTTGCTGTGAGTTATCCGGGGATCACCACATTTATCTATAGTGTAACTTGTACTATTAAATGAACGGATTGCAATAAATAAATAACATTCATATTTATCTAAAGCACAGTGATAAAAGATTTATTTCAGATAAAGCTCAAAGATTCAGTTTTGTTATACAAAGTAAAAGCATACTTTCTAGTGTAACCCTAACACTGACACTTGTCCTTCCTCGTACATTCAATACTCCGAGTCTCTTGTCTTTTACTCAGCATGAATGTTTGTCTTTAATGGAGTCTACTGACATTCTCTTTGTCTCTCAGGTGTTAACATAAATGTTAACTGTCCCATAGCATAAATGACCTTTTTGCTTTGGACTTACATGAGTCAGATAAACTGACCCAAGGCCTAAGTCAGGTCTTACGAGCATTCAGCTCAGCCTGATAGGTTATTCAGCCCAGTATGTGTAACCTTTTTGCTTTGGACTTACATGAGTCAGATAAACTGACTCAAGGCCTAAGTCAGGTCTTATGAGCATTCAGCTCAGTCTAATAGGTTACACTTATTCTTCACTGACTAAGTTCTGTCCTGTGCATGCTTAGTGTACTCAGTAGAAGCATCAGCCAATGGTACTTCGGATTTTCTTCAAGCTTCGGTCTTCAGCTTCAGTTCAGGCAATCTTCAGCAGGACTGACTCTGATCTTTTTCAGGGCGAGATGCACTTCAGATTTCAGTAAATTGGGTCGACTCCAATATTCTTCAGTCTTCAACACGTTCCCCCTGAACTGAATCCCTAACCTGACTATCCTGAACTAAACAATCGTGATAAACTGTACTTAGGAAAATCATCAGGGGTTTTGGGATCTAATAAAAACACTCAGATTGTCCCAATAATTTCCCCCTTTTTGATGATGTCAAAACCCTTAAGCAAATTCCTAATCATTTATACAATCAACTGACTTAGTACCTCTTGACAAACTAGGCACTTAGTCTATAATATGGAAATAAGGAATGAGTTAGTACTGTTCTTGATAGGAATACAGGAAAGTAAATTCAGGAGTCAACAAGTACTCAGGAAAATTAAATAACTTCATTGATAGATCTGAAAGTACACAATTATCCTGAAGCTATTACAATCATTATCCTGACAACTAACTCCTGATAACTAGTCTTCATCCTTATTCCACTCAGCAGGAGGGATTTCATACATCTCCAAGACACGGTTCAGGATCTGCTTCATCCTGTTCCGATCACCAATGACCCCGGCAACACCTCCTACCTTGACGACTTCTTCTGATATTGCTTTTCGATCCAGTTGCTTGGAGGTTCCGAAGAGTGGAGGAGGATACCTGATGAATTCCGGCGGAGCGATCTCAACACCTTCAATGTCAGCAAGTCTGATGATTTCAGCCCAGAGATCAGGGTGCTCTTGCGCCATCCAGTGGTGGAGAATGACATCTTTATCATCATTCAGATCGTCCCATAGCCCCACCACATAGAATAGATATGCCCATCTATTCCGGATTGGAATCCATACCTCCAACATCTCAATCGGAATGAAATCCTCTACCATCTGAAGTGGAGGAGGGCCCTGACCTAGATTAACTACCATCTTCCTCTGAGTCTTCTTCCGAGATCCAGAATGCACTGTCTTTTACTTCTGAACCTGTGAAATCAGGTACTCTTGTTTTTCTTTCAATCTCTAGATCTGACTGACCAGCGACAGCTCCCTCAGCTTCGCCTGCTTCTCTGCCTCTGTCATCACCAGTTTCTTTTGGGTAGTTGATCCAGGTTGCAAGCTTTCCTCCATCTCAGTGTAAAGGGACTCCAGGGCAGGATCCTCAGAGGACCTCATCCTCTTTGGATCTGAGCCTTCAGCAGACTCAGCGGCAGACACGGACCTAGTTCTCTTTTTGTCCGCAGCTTTCAGTTAACGGGGGAAGAGTTTCTTCTTGCCTTCGCCAATTTGCTTCTTTCCTTCCCACTTTTTGGCATCATCTTCGTTGATCCGGCCAACGACTTCGTCTACTGATCCTGCCAAAAGCTTGAACTGATCCGCCATTTCGTCCTGCTTGCCCTGAAGTTGTCCGATCTGATTTGCCATTCTCCTCAGACCGGAACTAAGTCCCTTCACTGCTTCATTGTGCTCTGACTTCAGTCTCCCTTCAAAACCCTCCAACCTGGAGTTCAGAGCCACACCAATCTCCTTCTTCTCCTGATCCGACATCTCTCTTAGAAGTTCTGCCATCAACTCTCCCTTCAGCTGAGAATTCTCTCATCAACCAGCTGAGTCACCTTCTCATTCAGTTGTTTGAGAAATTTGGTACTCTTTTCATTCTGCTCAGTTCGGAAGTCAGAAGTCATCTTCCAGCAGTGTCGAACTACATCCTTTCCATCCTCGACTACTGCAGCGATATGAACTGAGTGAGTAGTGTCGACTTCAGTGAGGAGATCTACTGAAGCATTCACCTCTGTGATCATCTTGTCCTGATCCAGTTGCACCTTCTTCATACGATAATTAGCCAGCGAGGTAATCAGATTGAACCGGTTAATTCTCGTATTGTGCACATTGAGCTGAAGTTGGATGCCCCTCAGCATCCGTCCCCAAGCCCATTTTTTCTGAATCCTTCCTTCTGGAACTCGGACAAGTGAACATAGACCCTCACGAGAAGCCTCAGCAGCCCAGGGTCCGAGGGGTGCATCATCGGCCAGTGCACTGATCAAATCAGTCGCACCTTGCTGATCGGTCTCAACAATCTCAATTACCTCCTTCTCACCCTCCTTCTCCTTCACCATCTCAACATACATTCCAGGCTGATCCATTTCTTGCACAACCACCTGATTTTCTCCCTGAGCCTCTCCATGGGGAACTATAGCCACTTTTATCCCATCTCTCTCTCCTTCGGGCTCAGGAGCCAGTGCCTCAGGATAAATCCTTCGGACTATCTCGACAAAGTCAGTAATTTTAATCAGGTGATGTAAAGAATTTACCTCAAAGTGGTCAAAAAGAGCTGCTTCATCATCAGCCAGCTTTTCCCATCCTTTCACCTCGCCCAACTGACCAAGTTCAGGCCATGTGGCACTTTGGATCATAGCATAAGTGCGAAGCTGCACCACTGCCACTTTCTGAGCTGTAGAAAGGTCAGGAAACCTTTTATCCACCACATCAGCAGCCCTTCCCCTTGCTACAACCTCGAAGTCAGGTAGTGAGTTCTCATCCGGCGCGGGGAATGGCCATAGGGCATGAGCCTGAATTCCTTCAGCTTCCATCCTACCTTCATCACCTTTGCTGCTTTCAGCAGCCTCCATTCTCCTACCTTCATCACCTTTGCTGCTTTTGCTATTGTCAGCAGCAATAGGTTCCCCCTGACCCTCACCAGATTGGACCTGCACGTCCTGATATTCTGAGATAACGTTGAGGATCTGATTCTCAGCCTTGTCTTGCTCAAGGACAAATGGCGTTGGATCTGAGGGTGCAACCTACGGAAGAGCAGCAATGGGGGCAACCTCTAAGGCAGTCTGAGTATGTTCCCCCTCCGGAGTTGCTTGCGGAGTCCTCTCCTCTTCCACAAGCTTCTTCTCTCGCTCTGCTGAGCCGGGGTATAAGAACTTCAGCTTCTGTTGCTTGGGTCCAGAAGACTTGGTGGGCACTTCCTCAGCTGGTTTCTTGACCTGTGCCCCTGAAGACTTGCTTGCCTGAGCCTTGACTCCTCTAGTCGTGCTCGCCTGAGCCTTCTTCAGGGTTCTTGATTTCTTCTTTTTCTTACCAGCATCCTCGGAAAAGGTTCTGAAGATGTCCAGCTTGGCCGGAATATCGATTGATTGGGCCTGATCAACATCTCCCAGGGCCAAGATCTCTAGGATAAGAGAGATCTTTGTGCCAAAGTGCATCTTGGACTCAAAGGTAGCCTGTCCCTCCGGTGAGTACTTGATCTTACTGGTCTAAGCCACCAGAAGCTGCAGAAAGTTCTCTTCCCAGTTGAATTTGTGCACAGAGGCATCCTTGATAGCCATCATGATGTTCAGCTTAGGCCGGGAGATTTGGTCCAAACCTCCCGCAATCCCCATCACTCCCTAACTAGTCAGGTCGAAGAAGTGACAGTTGGGTGTCCTCAGCACAGATTTGTTCAGCCCTGCCTTCAGAGAAACAACACCATCGCAGAGGTACTGAACATAATCCTTCTCATCTCCAATCCCATACTCTACTGAGTTCCGTCAAGAATCCGAAAGATTAAATAGTTCCTTGATCTTCTGCCTTATATTGATCGTGACCCATTTCCTCGTGAGTTCATCTTCACCTTTTGTGTCCTTCACACAAGAAGATAGTGGGATGCAGGACTCCCATTCATCAGTCTCCTTGTTCTGTGCCATCTTTAAGTAAAAAGCAGCAACAAGTTGAGGATGAAGTCTTTGAGGCTTCGCAGTGATGAAGCGAAGCAGCTAAGTAGACTCGAATAATTCCTTTGTGGGCATAATATCTGGGTGATTCGAGGAGAAATCACCCACTGGCTCCCAGCATATCTCACCCTTTTAAATGGAAAACGTTTCCAAAGAAAGTATCAACAGATGAAGATGCCATTATGAAAGTTTGAAGAAATGAAGGAGAGCAGTTTGCAGAGAGTAAGTATAACAAGCGAAAGATTTGAGTGCGTAAAAGTCGCAATGACAAAAACTTCCCCTATTTATACTAAAATCAAGTTTTAATTGGACGGTTCAGAAGAATATGACTTATGAGATTCAACGGTTAAGATTAAAACGATTAAAATGCATGGATGCGGATTGAGCCTTTTCAGTTTTTAAAAGTTAATAATTTAAAAACTTTATCGAAAACTGTAACCGCCCACTTTGCATTAAATGCGCGTCAGAGCATGTCCGTATTTAATTCAAATAATTGCATTAAATAATAACTGAATAATAAATGAACGGTTGAGATTAAATGACAAAAAGATTTGATTTGACAATGCAACAAATAGTATCAAAGATTATGCAAGCAAGATACGATGACTGAAAATGAATCAAAAAACATACCAGCCAGTCAGATTTTGTTATCTGACTGATACCACTTTTGACCTATCAGGGTGACAAGCCCTGAATTCAGTGTCATAATTCTTAGTCAGTCTATATTGATCATCCTTGCATACTGAGTGTTCCCCCTTCAACCATTCATTCTCCCTACAACTCCTTCATCCTGATCCTTAGTTAGTCATTCCCCCTGACCTTATGCATTCTGAACTGAGATTCAGATTGAATCTCCTAAGCCTGGGTCAAGAAGTCCTATTTCTACTGACAGCTCAACAAACCTGGTTTCAAGCAAAGCCTTAGTCAGGATGTCAGCTCTCTGCTTGTCAGTAGGGATCCTCTCCATCTTGATATCCTTCTTCTCAACATGATCTCTTATAAAGTGATGCCTGATGTCTACATGCTTACACCTTGTGTGTAAGACTTAGTTTTGGGATATGGCAATGGCACTGTTATTGTCACAATAAATTGGGACTTCAGTAGCCTCAACTTGGTAGTCTATTAGTTGTTGCTTCAACCAAAGGATCTGGAAGCAACAACTGCCTGCCGCCATATACTCAGCCTTAGTAGTAGATGTTGCAACACTGGTTTGCTTCTTAGAAAACCAAGAGATCAGTTTACTCCCTAGAAACTGACATGTGCCTGTAGTTGATTTCCTATCAAGTCTACAGCCTCCATAATCTGCATCTGAAGCCAGTTAGTTCTAGGTTGTCTTCAGAGGGATACCAAAGTCCTAAATTGACTAAATCTTTCAGGTATTTCAGTATCTTTTTGGCACTCTCTAGATGACTCTTCTTCTGATCAGACTGATACCTTGCACAAACTCCGACTGCATAAGTGATGTCAGGATGACTTGCAGTGAGATACAATAAGGATCCAATCAGTGCCCTATATTCAGTCTGATTCACTGAGGTCCCCTCCTTGTCAGGATCTAGCTTCTCATTTGTGTACATGGGAATACGTGAGACTCTGCTGGTCTGAACTCCAAACTTCTGATTCAAGTCCCTCGCATACTTGGAATGATTTATGAAGATTCCGGAGTCAGTTTGCCTGACTTGGAGACCCAAAAAGAAGTTCATCTCTCCCATCATTAACATCTCAAACTTCCCCGTCATCAGCATGGAGAATTTCTCACAAAGCTTCAGGTTAGGTGATCCAAATATTATGTCATCCACATAAATCTGAACCAAGAGTATGTCCTCCCCTTCGGAAATCCTGAAGAGGGTCCTGTCCACTGTTCCTTTCACGAACCCGTGGTCTATCAGGAATTGGAAAAGTGTATCATACCAAGCCCTTGGGGCTTGTTTCAGGCCATAAAGTGCTTTCTTCAGGTGATATACCTTATCACCAACTTCGAACCCTAGAGGTTGTTCCACATAAACCTCCTCGTTCAGTACACCATTCAGAAAAGCACTCTTTATGTCCATCTGATACACCTTGAACTTCTTGAATGTTGCATAAGCCAAGAACAACCTGATTGCTTCCAACCTTGCAACTGGGGCAAATGTCTCATCATAGTCGATCTCTTTGGCCTGAGAGTAACCCTTGGCCACCATTTTGGCCTTGTTCCTGACAACAACATTCTTCTCATCCCTCTTGTACTTGAAAACCCATTTGGTGCCAATGACATGTTGACGCCTAGGTCTCTCAACTAACTCCCAAACCTGATTCTGCTCAAACTGATTGAGCTCATTCTGCATGGCTAGGATCCAGTTGGGATCAGCAAGAGCTTCTTCTATATTCTTAGGTTCCTGATCACTCAGGAAACAACAAAACATAGCGCTCTCACCAAAGGACAGCCTTACCCTGACCCCGTCATTGACATCACCAATGATGTCAGTTAAGAAGTGATCATCTAGCCACCGCCTCCTGCTGATGGCTGCACTGGGAGCTGCTGACGTTCCCTCGCCTGAACCTGAAATGTTAGTCTCGACAATAATAGGCAAAGAAGCGGAACGAGCAAGAACAGGGGACACTAAGTCATTCCCTAAGGGTTGTACAATATCAGGGACATTGTTTCCCCCTACAGAGTTGGACTCAGTAACTGTCTCAGGTGCAGAAGCATCATCACCAACAGTACGTACCTCAGGTTGAGTCTGTGCCTTCGTCTGAGACTCAAAATTCTCCGAGGCTGGGGCTTGATGAGGGTTGGCCTGAGGTCCATCCTGATCGTCATCATCATCCTATCCTTTGGGAGCATTCACGAATTTGACCTTGAACTCAGGATTCTTTAGGCTCGGTCTTGTCACCCTCTTGGTAACCCCCTCAGTGTCAGGACTCGGAACCTGTTTTCTACGCACTGATGCAGTATCATCAAACACAACATAAGGTGTTTCCTCCACACAAAGGGTCCGACAGTTATACACCCTGAATGCTTTGCTGACTGAGGAGTATCCTAAGAAAACTCCCTCATCGGACTTGCTATCAATGGCTTTCAGCTGGTCTTTCCCATTGTTCAGGATGAAACACTTACACCCGAAGATATGGAAGTAGGAGATGCGAGGCTTCCTTTTATTCCAAGTTTCATAAGGTGTCTGAGCATGTTGTTTGTTCAGCATAGATCGGTTCTGAGTGTAGCAAGCAGTGTTGATTGCTTCAGCCCAGTACTTCTTGGGCAGTCCTGACTCAGCCAACATGGTACGGGCAGCTTCCTTCAGGGTCCGGTTCCTTCCCTCAGCTACCCCATTCTGCTGAGGGGTCCTGGCTGCAGAAGTCTCATGAGCAATACCAAGGTCAGTACAAAAATTAGTTATAATAGAGTTAATAAACTCCGTTCCCCGATCTGATCTGATCCTGACGATGCACTGACCCTGTTCAGTACTCAATTTCTTGAGTAACTCCGGAAGCTTGACCTGAGTCTTCTTCTTGTTCAGCAAGAAAATAACCCATGTGAACCTGGAATAATCATCAACAACAACAAGGTTATATTTCCTACCATTCATGCTGAGAGGAGTCATCGGACCAAAGAGATCCATGTGCAGGAGCCGAAGCACTCTGTCAGTTGAGAAGGTATCTTTCTCATTGAATGAAGTTTTAAGCTCTCTCACAGAACCAACAACAAGGGTACCGAATCCTCTGGTGAAACCCTTAGAGTTATCACCAAAGGTTACCTGCAGGCCTTCCTGAGCTACGTAGTCCTGAAGGAGATCATGAAATCCGGTCATGTGCCTGGAACACCCTGAGTCCAAGTACCAGTCCTTCATCAGATCCTCCTTCCTCTTCTTGTAGCCCGCAGCGACCTGAAGAGCAACAGGCCTCAGGTACCCATCTCGTATTGGGTCCTACAGTGTCAGTTATACCCTTCGGGATCCAGATTTGTTTAACAATTCTGATGGCATCAGAAGTGTAAACCTGTCTCCCAGAAACATCAACATACACAGTCCTCTTCTTCCTTTGTGGATGGGAAGTTGAGGGTGTATGGGTGTTAGCCTGAGTCTCAGGACCCCTGGATTGATTCCTAGGGGTGGGCCTCCTGTTCCTCCTTGGCCTGGGTGCATCGGGCTGATGTCTATCCTGGGAAGGAGCAGCTCGGGCCTGACCTCTAGGCACTTGAGGTCAGGTCTTAGTGTTATCGGAGTCAGGTCTCCGTTGCCCTTCAGGGACCACTTGGTTTGTCCTTCTCATCTGAGGATTAGGGCGCTCCTGATGTGCCCTGTGCCCTACCTGAGGTCTCTGGACCTCAGTATTCCTTGACCTTGCCTGAGGCCTCATCTGACCAGAGTTCCTTCCACCCTGACCATTCTGAGGCTGAGCCTGAGAAGTGCTTGGGGCAGAGTTCCTACCAGCCTGAGGGTTCCGAGGCTGAGCCTTGGAGTTCCCTTGGTCCGTCTTCCTCGACTCAGGATGAGGAGCCTTGGCCTTTCTCTTAGGTTTTGGCCTTTGGTCCTCAGTCCTTTGCCTGACAGGTTCGGCAGGCATTTTCTCCTTCCCTTTGGCTTTATCCTGACGAGCAACACTTGAGCTCTTATCGTCAGTTTGGGCAGGGACAAACTTTTTCTGAGAGTTGCTCCCTGAAGCACCTCTCTTCTTCTTGCCATTTGGGTCTATAGAGGCATCATAGCCTAACCCAGCTTTAGCACCATCGGTCAGCTGAGAGAAACTTGTTAACTCATCAACCACTTGGGAAGATGTGTGTAACTTCTTCAGCTTTTCCTCAAGGCACACATTTTCTCTTTTCAGGGCCTTAAGCTTAGTGGTGTACTGAAGCACCAGTTTTTGATGAGCCTTATACTTTGAGATCAGCTCAAGATCCCAAGCAGTTTGCTCAGCACTAAGGCGAGCTTGCAACTCAGTTTCGAACATCCCTCTCAGAGCAATTCGCTCAATCATATGTTGTTCCTGAGCAAGGAACTGATCAGTGTCACAAGTCTCAATCAGTGAGCTGATTACACCATTCAGCCTTTCAACCACCATTGGAGTCTCATCATGCCTATTCCGGACATGAAGCAACTCTTCCTGGAGGTTTACTAATCTGAGGGCTTCCTCAGTATCTCTCATTCTAAGAGACTCAGTTAATCGATCATTCTCTCCACTCAGTTGTGCATTCACATCCACTGTGTGAATATGAGTCTCCTGCAGCCTCGAGAAATCAACCATCAATTGCTCTAGAGCGAGCTGAAGGTCGAGGTCTCTTGCTGAGTCTGAGCTAAGCTCAGGTGCATGATCAGGAGAAGAGGCATAAGAACATACCTCATCATCTGCCATCAGGCAGAGATCATCATACTCCTCATCGGAGAACAGTTCAGGGGATCGACGTCCTGGGCCATCTGAATCTGAGGAATCCTCACCATCATAACTTTCCGATTTGATGCCCTGAGATCCCTTTTTGCTCTCCGATCTTCTCGCTCGCTAGCACTGAGCTCCGGACAATCATACTGATAATGTCCGGTCTTCTTACAGTGGTAGCTCTGATCTACATCAGAAACACTAGGTTTGTCAGTGTACCTTTTATCAGATGACTCCCTCCAGCTCCCTGATGATCGTTCAGGTTTGGAGCTGGATCTTCTGGGATCAGCATCTTCTCTCCTTCTGAAGCTTTTCTCATCTCTGTGGCACTCAGGCTCGTCTCTCTCTCTCCTGGAATCTGAACCCCTCCTTTCTTCCCTCCGGGGGCTCGATCTCCTGGGGCTGGAATACCTGCGATCATGGGTGTCAGTATAAAACTTCTTATACCTGCCGAATCAAGAGTTCAGTTTCTCAAATCTCCGTGCCATCAGGCTGTACTCCAGGGCTACCTCATCCTTGCTCATGTCTCTCAATGATTTCGAGCCAGATCCAGCCTCAGGCTCAGGAGTAGCTTTAAGAGCCACACTCTTTTCTTTCTCAAGTGTCTTCTCCTCACTAACCTCCTCATTGACAGCACCTTTCATCTTCCTCTTATCGAGGTCGAATTCCAGAGCCTTTAACTCTGAGAATAGGTAAGAGTAAGAAATGTTAGTAAGATCCTAAGTGTTCTTTAACAAGAACACTCATGTGTCCCATCTTTCAGGGAGACAGTTCAGGATTTTAGATGACACCTCCCTCTTGGGAAACTCCTTCCCAAGGGTTGCTATCTCATTCATCATCTTAATGAACCGAGCTTCCATCTGATCTATGGTCTCTCCATCAAGCATCCTGAATGCCTCGAACTTCCTGATAGCAAGATCTCTTTTGCTCTCTTTAATCTTCTCAGAACCCTCACTCATCTCCTTCAGTGCCTCCCAGATCTCCTTCGCAGTCTTCAGATGAATGAGCCTGACCGAATTCTTGTAAGAAACGGTGTGGTGTATAATATTCTTAGCAACATTATCCAGTCTGATTTGCTTAATCTGGTCAGATGTAAGCGCGGACCTCTCCACTTCTTCATCACCAGCAGCCAGAACAGGGACATTACCAGCAACAGGCCAGGTGGTCTGAAGATTCCTCATGAATTTGATCGGACCATGCTCAATCACCTTCGGCATCTGATCATGGATGGAGTAGAGATGTGCAAGGACCCTGAATTTCCAATAATCATAGTTGTCAATAGAGAACTCAGGAAGATTGCCTTCAAGGCGCTTAGAACCGGATGCCATGATATGCAGTTTTCAGAAACAGATCTGTTCAGTTGACCACCAAAAGTTTCTCCTCAGAAACTGTTGGTAAACAAAGTCAGTGGTCTTTTAAACCACTGCTCTGATACCACTTGTTGGTCCCGAAATGAGTATAATCAGTGTATGGGGGGAATACACTGATATCAGATTTTTCTGAATGCTCAGAAAAATGCTCTAACACACTTAGTCAGGAAGATCCTGAAGATACTCAACAAAACTGATAGTCCGCAGGGGCAGCAGGGACAAGTCAGTATGGAGTCAGATAGGCTAAGTATGAGTAATGTGCTCTGGAGCTCAGTAGATATAACAAACCTACTAACTGCTCTGAAGCAAGTCAGTTGGACTACTATCTCAGTAAGCTAGAGTACGTGCGGAAAGTGAGCCCTTAGTTTCTACTCGTTTTAGTTTCTGAAAACATTTTCCCTGAGTTTGCTTAGTAAATGGTGGTTAAGGCTGGTGCACAATCTTAAAGGTCAGGATGATGGATTCAGCCTGAATATTAAAACAATGCAGTATACTCAGTTTAATATGATGACAGTTATGATCCTGAACAAGAATGTAAATCAGCACACAAGGGTCTTTTTAACGTGGTTCAGAGATAACCAACTCCTACGTCCACGACCTGATTTAACAGGAAGCTATCCTCAAAACCCTGAGGATAGGTACTTGGTTTTTACGTGCCAAGGGACATGAATAGCCAACTTCCTCTCTTAGGAACTGACCCCTGGGCATTTTACAAGTCCCAGTCCTTCTAACTAACCAATCTCACACCCTGAGTGGTTTGGTATTCTTGGTTTCCAACTAAGGATAGTCCTAGCAATACAAATCGATGCTAAAGATTAGAGCTATCAAAACTAAGCAAATACAGAGTGAATCCTACTACAACACTAGGGAAATTTAATTGCAGAGTGTTGTTCAAAGTACGCTTTGAGTGCTTGGATTCTTGAGAGCTTTCGCTTGGAAATTTCCCGTTTGCCTTGAATGGGTGCAAGAATCTCTGTATTTATAGGAGAGATTTGAAATAGATCCGTTGGAGGAGATCCACCCAAATCTTCCTATTTTAGGGTGGTTGCAGGCTAGATGTACTTGTTGACCTTTTTCCCATGCTTAATTTGGAAAATATTATCCTACCGCTTGTAACTCTGAGATGCATTAAATGGCTCATTAATTGCTGCGCAAACTCCGTACATGCGTGTCGAAAGGCGATTGGCTCTCCGTTCAAACGGCTAGTTGATCGTCTGACACTTGTCCTTCCTCGTACATTCAATACTCCGAGTCTCTTGTCTTTTACTCAGCATGAATGTTTGTCTTTAATGGAGTCTACTGACATTCTCTTTGTCTCTCAGGTGTTAACATAAATGTTAAATGTCCCATATCATAAATGACCTTTTTGCTTTGGACTTACATGAGTCAGATAAACTGACCCAAGGCCTAAGTCAGGTCTTATGAGCATTCAGCTCAGCCTGATAGGTTATTCAGCCCAGTATGTGTAACCTTTTTGGTTTGGACTTACATAAGTCAGATAAACTGACTCAAGGCCTAAGTCAGGACTTATGAGCATTCAGCTCAGCCTGATAGGTTACACTTACTCTTCACTGACTAAGTTCTGTCCTGAGCATGCTTAGTGTACTCAGAATAAGCATTAGCAAATGGTACTCCGGATTGTCTTCAAGCTTCGATCTTCAGCTTCAGTTCAGGCAATCTTCAGCAAGACTGACTCTGATCTTTTTCAGGGTGAGATGCACTTCAGACTTCAGTAAATTGGGTCGACTCCAATATTCTTCAGTCTTCAACACGTTCCCCCTGAACTGAATCCCTAACCTGACTATCCTGAACTAAACAATCCTGACAAACTGTACTTAGGAAAATTATCTGGGGTTTTGGAATCTAATCAAAACACTCAGATTGTCCCAACAAAAGTTCTTAGAGGCTTACCTTCTGAATGGGATATGAAAGTTATTGCCATGAGAGAATCAAAGGATTTATCTAAGATATCCACCTTTGAACTCTTTTAAGACTTGAAGGCTTATGAATTTGACATAAGTAGAAGAAAAGAACCTGACATTGCAAAGGTCACAGCTCTAGTTACTGACAACCTTGCAATTGCAGATTCTGATGATGAAGACTTGGCTCTTTTTATAAAGCAACTTAAGAAGTTTGGCAAATGGATTAAGAAGAAGCAGTACACACCAAAGGAAGATGGTAAGGTGAAATCTACAGCACCTAACTCAACTTATATGTGTTACAACTGTAGAAAACCTGGACACTACATCAAAGATTGTCCATACCCCGAGGCAGAGAAGTGTACAGATGAGGAAAAGAAGGCCAAAAAGGACTACTTTCAGAGTTTGATAAAAACTAGGAAGAATGTCCCTCTTCTTCTCAAAAGTCAACTGCAGACTTAGAAGATTCTGACTCAACTGATTCAGATGAAGAAGCTCTTATCTGTCTTATGGTTAAAGATGAAGAGGTATGCTCATCATCTAGTTATATAACAGACAAGGAGTCTCCCAGTGACAAGCTTGATGCAATCCAAAGACTTCAAGAGGAGAATGAAGATCTTAGAAGAGATAATCATTTTTAAGGGAACATGTCAAAGCTCTATTAGCTGGAATAGAAGATGCTGAAAAGCAACTGCAGATTCTACAAGAACTTAAAGAAGGTTACAGTTGTCTGCAAATTGACACTGAAGAACTCTTCAATGAGGGAAGTTATAGAACTGTAGATTGTGCTGAATTGAAGGAAACAATCAGAACACAAGAAATTGTGATAGCTGATCTTGATGAAAGTAACACCTATCTTCAAAAGAAGTTGAATTGTTTTCGAAAATCATCTAGACAATTGAGAAAGATGTTGTCTGAGCAAAAACACACAGGTGATTTAACTGGTATAGGATATAATCCTTGTAAATTGATGGATCACTTGCAAAACTCAGTTCCTAGAAAGAAACCTGAGAGAAAGTTCATCAAAGGGTCTACATCAACAATTGAAGAAGCTGTAACAACAACTCTACAGCCAGAAGATCTGCAATTATTGAATTCTTTCAAAGAACTGTCACTAAGAAGACAACAAAAGATAAAGGAGATTATGAATGCTACTGAGGTCACCAATATGCTTCAAGACATGACTCTAAAAATAACTGCAGAGTCTATGACAACCATACAGTCAGAAGAAGAAGTGTTCAACAAGCTCAATATTGAAAGAAGACTTAACTTTGATAGATTTTGGAATGGAAATGTGTCCAATTTGTCTCCCTCCATGACTAATCATAAAGGAGGATCAAGCAAGAACTATAGAAACTCTATAGCTCCCAAAAAGGCTTGGATTGCAAAGAGTATCACTGAAAGAGATCAAAGTATTGGATTCCTAAATAACTCACTTTATTTTTTCAGGGACAAATTACAACCACCAAGAGAGAGATTTGGTAGATAGACAATGGTTGTGCAAGACACATGACTGGAGATAGAAGTTTGTTACAAGATGTGAAAGAACACAAAGGTCCTAAAGTTGTTTTTGGTGATAATGCCAGCGGAACAACTAAGGGATCAGGAAGTTTGCTTAAAGGAAATGTTCAGATCAATTATGTTTATTTGGTAGAAGGTCTAAAGCATAATTTGCTGAGTGTAAGTCAATTTTTTTACAAAGGCTACACTGTAGACTTTACACATGACACTTGCATAGTTAAAGATATTGAATCCCAAACCATAAAACTGACAGGAACAAGAAAAGGGAATGTTTACATTGTAGAGTGGGACTCTACAGCTGAAACTACCTATTTTTTTGCTAACCGTTCCAATGAGGTTAGTTGGCTATGGCACAAAAGGATGAATCACATAAACTTTAAAACCATGAATGAACTTGTGAATAACAGACGGGTAAGAGGTCTTCCAAACATAAAGTTCAAGAAGACTTTCAAGAGCAAGACACACTTAAGCACATCAAGAGTACTTGAATTACTTCACATGGGTCTTTTTGGACCCATAGAACCTGTAAGCATTGGTGGAAAGAAATACAATCTAGTGGTAATAGATGATTACTCAAGATTTTCTTAGATTATGTTTCTAAGAAAGAAGAGTGAAACTTTATAGAGTCTACCTAAGTTAATGAGGAGAATTCAGAATGAAAAGAACTTGAATATTGTGAAGATCAGATCAGACAAAGGAACAGAATTCACAAACCAAGTTATTGAAAAATATTGCTCACTTTATGGAATTTTACATGAGTATTCTGCAGGTAGAACCCCACAGCATAATGGTATTGCCAGAAAGAAAGAATAGAACACTCAAAGAGGCAGCCAGATCAATGTTAGTGGAAGCAAATTTACCTAAGAGGTTTTGGGCAGAGGCAACAAGCACAACATGCTATACTCAGAATAGATGCTTGACAGTGAAGGATCACAAGAAGACCCCATATGAGTTATGGAAAGGAAGAACCCCTAATATCTCTTATTTACACATATTTGGATGCAAATGCTACATATTGAATAATAGGGAAGAACACCTCAAGACTTTTGATTCTAAGTTAGATGAAGGTATCTTTTTAGGTTATTCTAATGTTAGCCAAGCTTTCAGAGTGTATAACAAGAGATCAATGATTGTAGAAGAATCACATCATGTTGTTTTTTATGAACAACACAACCCCCATGAAGATTTAGCTGAAGACTCTAAAGAGGACAACTCTACAGTCACAAGTCAACAACCATATGTTGAAATCAAAACTCTTGTATTTTTTACCAATAAAGGCTTTGGCACTGTGATAATTGAGTTACCACCTATAGAGAATGTTGAAGATCTAGTCTATGAGAATGTTCCAACAGAAGTAGAAGCACCAATAATAAGACTTGATGAGTCTGCAGTAGGTGAATCTACAGCTGTAGAGAACAATGATCAAAGACTAGAACCTGAACCAGATTTGAAATGGTTAAGAGATCACCCCCCTGAGCATGTAATTGGAAACATATCTGATCCTGTAAAGACCAGAAGATAAATTCATGAGGCAATGTTTGCTACATTTCTCTCATCTTCAGAACCTACAAATATTCATGAAGCACTGCAGGATGTAAATTGGATCATTGCAATGCAAGAGGAATTGAATGGTTTTGAGAGAAATCAAGCATGGGAACTTGTACCAGACCTAATAATCACAAAGTGATTGGTACTAGGTGGGTATTCAAGAATAAACATGATAAAGATGGGATTATAACCAGAAATAAAGCAAGGCTAGTTGCCTAAGGCTATTGTCAATCTGAAGGCATAGATTTTGATGAATCATTTTCCCCAGTTGCAAGATTAGAAGCTATAAGAATATTTCTAGCATATGCTGCACATATGAACTTTACAGTCTATCAAATGGATGTAAAGAGTGCATTTCTAAATGATTTACTATCAGAGGAAGTGTATGTTGAACAACCACCAGGATTTGAGGAATCTACAGCTGAAGATATGGTTTATATGCTTAAAAAAGTCCTTTATGGACTCAAACAAGCACCAAGAGCATGGTATGACACCCTATGTGATCACTTGATCAAAAATGGATTAAAAAAGGGTGTAGTTGACAAGACCTTATTCCGATTACAATATGGAAATGACATACTGCTTGTTCAATTCTATGTTGATGATATAATCTTTGGGTCAACCAATGAAGATTTATGCAGAAAGTTCTCTAAGCTCATGACAGAGAAATTTGAAATGAGCATGATGGGAAATCTGAATTTCTTTTTGGGATTACAAGTTAAGCAAATGAAGGATGGAATTTTCATCAATCAAGCCAAGTACACTCAAGAGCTGATCAAAAGATTTGGAATGGATAGTTCTAGGCCTATCAATATACCTATGACACCTTCTGTGAGTTTAGACAAAGATGAGAATGGCAAAAGTGTTGATGTAACCAAATATAGGAGGCTAATTGGATCATTGCTATACCTTACAACAAGCAGACCTGGTATTATGTTTGCAGTAGGTGTATGTGCTAGATCCCAAGTTAATCCTAAGGAATCTCACTTGAATGCTGCAAAAAAGATCATCAAGTATGTCAAATCCACACAAAATTTAGGATTATGGTATCCTAAAGAAGGAGGAATTGAACTCATTGGCTACACTGACTCAGATTTTGCATGCTGCAAGATTGATAGAAAGAGTACTAGTGGCATATGTCAATTCCTAGGTGAAAGGTTGGTAGCATGGCACAGTAAGAAGTAAAATTCTATTGCACTCTCTACAGCTGAAGCAGAGTACATTGTTGCTGGAAGCTATTGTGCACAAATCTTATGGATGCAATATCAATTACAAGACTATGGGATTGATGCAAGAGAAACCACTATATTCTGTGACAATACAAGTGCTATTGCTATTACACAGAATTCAGTGTTACACTCTAGATCAAAACACATAGATGTAAGGCATCATTTCATAAGAGATCATGTTAAAAGAAAGGATGTGAAGTTGACAAAGATTTATACTGATTTGAATCATGCTGACATTTTCACTAAACCCTTGTGTGAATCAAGATTTTCTATTTTCAGAGGTAATTTGGGAATGCTGGAATTGTAAAAAGACTCTGTGAAAAACACTAAATTGCAAAGATAAACTTAGAAAATTGAAAATCTACTAAGTAAGAAATATGCAGCTGCAAAGTCATTCAACTGCAGAGTTATTAACTCTACAGCTGTAGACTTGGCATTGAACTGCAGATTCTTCACAAATGTAGACTTTTATATTCTAAGCATATCAACTGCAAACTTAGGGAATTTACAGTACTTTACAATTCTGGAAAATTAAATGAAGCACTATGAATTCAGAAACGTCAGCACTTTAGTTACAGGCATTTTGGATTATTCAACGTTTTAATTAATAAAATGTTTGAATATGTTTGACATTTAAAATTGATTTTAATATTCCTGTGAGTTATATTTTGGACAAACTTAATGTTATAAGTCTTGGCTCAAAATTCAAAAACTCATAAATTCCTTTTAGGTCAAAAAGACGGTTATATCCTCCCCTGTCTTAATACTATGTAAGGAAAGGTATTTAAAGGTAACTTCATCCTTTTTGTATCTTACTTTACATTTGAGAACCCCCTAAAAACCTCTCTAAGAAACTTTTCATCCTTCACTTCTCAAACCACCGATATTATGGCTATGAAGGTTATCTTTGATGCTCTCTTTGATTTTGAAGAGATACAGAAGAAACATCCTATAGAATCTATGGAAAGCATTGTCAGGCATATCATCAACCAAGGCATTCATTATTGCATTACCCACATTCCGAAGGCCTATGATGATAAGATTGGTCTGGAATTCTATGAAAATGCTCAGGCAGACGTTAAAAGAAAATAGTTATCAATTTCTCTACAAGGAAGAATTGTGAATATCACATCTGAAGACATTTGCAAGGCTCTACATGTAAGAACTGGAGGAGATATTTTTTATAATCTCAGCTTTGTTGATGAAGACAAGAAGTACTGGAAGAAGTTCACTGCAAAGAAGCCATTTCCAGAAAATTGGAAGAGGACTTTCGAAAAGAATGAACTCATTGTAGAGTACGTTTATTTATATGAAGTTATAGATAAATGTTTATTGTGTAGAACTGGTGCTCATGATACTGGTACTATACTGATGTGGGATCTTATGATAGCTTTTGATAAGGAAGTGAAGATAGATATTGGAGAATTCCTTCTAAGAAATATTGGTAATGATGTAGTAAAATCTGGTAGAAACAAAGGATTTTGTTTGTTTCTTAATTATATTCTGAAGGAATTAGGCTTCAGCTTATTTAATGGGCATATTGGAGTACCCATTTTGATGCACATAATCATTGGACGTGCTAACTTTAAAAGAGGAGTTGTGGAAGCTCCTATGGCTCCAACTTTGAAGAAAATGAAGAAACATAAGTATGAGAAACACAAACATAAGCAAGATCCTGAATCAAGGAAACCTACAGTTGCAAGTCCTATGAAGCACTATGAAAGGAAGAAGAAAGATATTAGAAGGAAATTACTCTTAGTAGATGAGGCTAGTGAATCTGAAGATGAAATATACAGAGAAAGAAGAGCAAAGAAACATCATTCAAAGAAAGTTTTAGAAGAAGAAGTTGACAAGTCTACAGCTGTAGACTTGACAGCTGTACAACCTGTTAAGGAAGTTCAAATTCCTGAAATTCCTGTTCAAACTGAACAACTTCCTATTGTTTCAATTGAAAGAATTGGTGGATTTGAAGAAGAAAGACAAAAATTTGAAGAGTGGAAGTTAGTAAGGGAAGAACTTGAGAAATTAACAGCTGAAGAAAAAGTTTTGTTCCAGTGGGTTGTTGACTGGACAAACTACACAGATGTTAATCATCTTTTAAGGCCTCATTTTATTGATAATTTTCTTGCTGAAAAACTAAGAAAGAACAAGGGAAAAGGTAAAGAGATAGCAGCTCAGACTGAAAAGCAGAGAATAACAAAGTCTGCAGCAGAAGCCCTGAAAGTTGCAATGGTCACAGAGACTGATCCTGAGGCGGAGTATGAAATTGTTAGCTCAAATAGTGAAGATGAAATCCCTGAAAGGATAGGAGAAGGAAGCCAACAAGTTATTGAGGCAGAAGGTCTGACTACTTTGGTTGAAGGTGCAGAAATTCTGGAGTCTGCAGGAGCTAGTGCTGCAGACATAACTCCAATTGTTCTGGAAGTAAATCAAGCTGAACCAGAAGAAGGAAATATTCAAACTGATGAAAGGAGAGATGATCAAAGAAGCTCACCTTATAAGGAATCTCAAGAAAAGAAAAGTAATGATGATGATCAAGAAGGACATGATCATGCACCAATTGGTGGTGCACAGGCTCAGATAATTCAAAGTTCTAATCTTCAAGAAGCTTTGAACACAGAGCACATGGTGGAAGAGATAGCAAAAGAAATAGATGAAGGAGATAAAGAAGAATCTAATCAAGTAGCAAATCTGTTTCATCAACTACCTCCTGCAATGTTCACTCTTGATGAGATCTATTGTGATGGCACCCCACCATTACAAATCTATTCAGCTTTAGAAAGAGAGAACATTGATGACTACATTGAAGGAATGGTTGTTACTTCTACTGACAAGATGGAACTTCTCACACCCAGCAAGAGGAAGGCTACAACTGAGGACTCTACAGCTGTAGAGTTAGTACCTTCCAAGACACAGAAAAATTGGTAAATGAAAGGAATTGGTCATTCAAGAAGATGACTCAGAGGAAGAGGACAGTGATTCAATTCCCAAGATGACTCCAAAAGAGGTTGTCTCAAAACTCCAAGACTTCGAACAGTTATTGAAAGGAATGGAGGCAGTAATCTTAAAACAAGTAAAGCTGATCCCTGAGACAATTATTTCACAAAAGGTGAAGAAAGGAGTTGAAGATAAGGTAAAGAAGGTAGAAGAAAGAGGAATTCAAGAAAAGAAGGAACTTGAAAAGAATTTTAAAACAGTTGTTGATAGTCTGTTGACACAGAATGGAGAAATAATGAAAGAATCACTTCAGAAATCCAGGGAGATCACTAATCTACATACTGTAGTGACCAACATGAAGGATGACTCATTCAAATTAAAGTTAGAAGTTCAGCAAATGAAGAATGAGGTGACAAAGCTTATTACTGATAACAATAACATGAAAACAGAATTGATGGGCAAGCTTTCAACAATTTTACCACATATTGATGTTGGCAAAAAGGGGGAAAGCAGTATGTTACAGAAAGAGTTTGTAGAAGGAAACAAGAAGACTGATCAGATATTGAAGAGAGTCAAAGGACTTGGAGAGTCAATGACTAAGGAATTTGAAGCTGCAAAGTCAAAGGATTTGTCTTTAAGACTGGCTGAACAGTCAGAACAGCAGAAACAAGCTGAAATGAAAGGAAGTTCTCAAGGAGAAAGTTTGAATTCTAAAGGAAAGATTATACAGCTCCCCAAATCTACAGTTTTAAAGTACTCTGCTGTGAAAGCTCATCACTCACAAGTATCTAGATGGGCTGGTGAATAGGAAAGAACTGTGAAGGAAGCACAAGAGAGAAAAAGAGAAAGAATGGTGAAAGAGAAAGAAATGCAGCTCTCCTTACCTCTGGATGTTCAACCAATTAGTCAGACTGCTCCTAAAGAAAAGATAAAAGAAGTTGAAAAAGAGAAAGTAATGAAATCAGAATTTGATTTGCAATGGGAAGAGTTTTTTAGTATCTGCAACAGACATACTGTGATCACGAAGATCAAATTTAAGAAGGACATATATAAAAAGTTCAAGGATTTAAAGGCATATGGAACCCTCAACAAAGGAGACAATGCTCATCTCATTGGAGGAAAGAAGAAAAGGACTCCTACAACAAATAATGCATTCAGCTCAAGGAGAGAACAAGAAGAGTTTGAATTTATGAGATGTTGATGCAGATGAAGTACTTAGAAGAGGATGAGAAGAACAGGAAATTGGTTGAACAAGGAATCTTCAAACCACAAGATGAATCAGAAGATGAAGATGAAAAAGATGCTGATCCAAAAGCACAAGAGGAGATGAAGACTACTGTATAGTTTAGACACTAAAACTATTTAGTTTTTAGTCTAACTATCTTTGTAAGCTATATCTAAAACCTTGTTTATTTTATGCAGCTTTTCCTTCTGTTACTTTGTTATTTGTTCTTTATTGTTCTGCTTTGCTTTTGTTAGCAATATCTTATTGCTACTGCGTTTATTGTTTTGATGATGTGTTTTGCCAACATCAAAATAGGGGGAAATTGTTAAGTACCTATTTAGATTTTGATGTTTGCAAAACATGTATTCTTATTGAACTAAAACTAATATCTTGAGTTAAGAAAATTGACTTAGAAAACTATAGTTGAAAGTAAAGTCTACAACTGTATAATTGATCACCCTACAACTATGACATGACCTTACAGTTGTAATGTTTCTCTACAGTCAGTTTCTATATTTTTCATGGCCTTACAGTTGCAAGGTTCAGACTCTACAGCTGATATATCTGTTTGAAGATTGAAGTACAAGTTCAAGACTTATTGAAGATTATCCAGACCCTTAAGCTCAAATTAGTGTAGCAATTTTGCACTCACTATAGAGTACTTAAGATGAAGTTTTCACAAAGTTTCTGGAGGTTAATGAAGACTAATTCAAGTCAACCAGAATTCTGAGAATGAAGACAAATAGTACACTCTGTACTATTCTGTGTGAAGGATGAGGACCACTTCACACATTCCTATAGAGAGAGAGAGGAGTCTTATCCAGAATTCAAATTTGAATCTCTCAACGGATAAGTCACTCCCTACCATCTATAAATAGAGATGTTCTCAGAGGACGCAGTAACAACAACCTGAATATTCAAGCATTCAACCTAAGCAAGTCTACAGCCAACAAATCAGAGAGGGAGAGCTTATTTTCTTATTATCCCCTGTGATTCATAGGATAGTTGGTTAGGATTTTTCTTAGAAAGAATCACTCTTATTATTGTTGTTCCCTCACTTGTTTTTAAATTTTTCTACTTAGTGTAGATATCTCTTCGTGAGGTTTGTTAACTCTTAATGAGTTGTTCTAAGTGAAAAGGCTAGTAGTTATACTCTTGTTAGAATAGAAATTTGAGTGAATCTAGTTCTAAGGGAGAACTACTTGTATTGATCGTTGTGATCGTTTCTTAGTGAATTTGGCACCTAAGTGGTGTAACAGTGGATATAGGTTGTCTTATTCATAGACACTGAACCACTATAAACCCTGTTGTTTTATTTATTTTGTTTATTTAATTCTTGTATTGCATATTTATCTTATTGTTACATTTATCATTGTATTTAAATTTGTGTATAAAAACTTTGTGTTTTTCACAAAGGAACTGGACTCTACAGCTGTAGACTTCCTTAAGTCACTCAGTTGTTAAGTCTGTTTAGATTGTTTTTCATTAACACTTACACTTATTTCCGCTGCACATTAGAGTATTCTCAATACACTTTTCAGTGTGATAATCCCTCTGATATTTTGTCTACAAGTTGATTATTTATTTGCAAGTTTTATAACTCTGCAGTTGTAATACCCCGAACCAAATTAGGATTTTCTATTATATATATTAAATGTTATGTTTTATGTATATATATTTTAACTTATTGATTTTTATTTCTTTAAGGACATTATATTTTTAAATGGTTGATTTCTACTCAACGGATGGTCCAAAACTGGAACCGGAAGCACTCCTAGCACCGTAACTGCGAATCGGACATAAATATATCGATGGAATGAGTAAGATAAGGTCCTAAATAGGCTTTTAAAGGCCTTTAAGTTTAAAAGAATTATTAAATAAAAATTTAGACGTTTGTTGCCAAATGTCGAACCGAAAACCCTAAATTTCAAAATTCGTCAATCCGGCGAGTAATTACAGTTTCTAATCAAGACTTAATTAGTAAAATGAGTTAAATACAAGGTTTGATTAATAAATACAAGATATAAAAATTTAGTGTGCCAAAACGATCAAAATATTAATTTTTGGAGCCCAAAACGTGACCGAATAATATCCGATTTCAACACCGAAAACCATATCGCGTCCCAAAATACAGTTAGAACTCAAATTCCCCTCCTAAATACCCACATGACCGACACCAAGCTGATAGTTTGAAGAAAATTGGGTCAAAGTGTACCATACCCCTAAATTAAGGAACCATGCTTTCTTTTCCTACTCCCCAACTTTCCATACCTACCCTTGACTTCTCCTACCCTCTCCTACACACTCAAATTCAGCCAAGACATGAATTTACCTCTATATATATGCATTATCTTGATACTCTTCCTTCATTTGACAAGAAACCTATGAAAGAGAAAAACAAGCAAAGCATCTCTTCCCCCTTCACTTACAACTTTCGGCCATTATCATTTCAAGGGAGAAGGAAATTTTCTTCTACCATTTACAACCATAAGAAGCTTTCATTATCATGTATAAAGTCATCTATGAAGTTGTATTGAAGTTTTGAAGCCAACTCCAAGCAAAAAAATAAGCTCTCCATCTCTCCTTCTCTCTTTAAGTTCATGTTTTTCTCTCTATTTTTCCTAACTTACTCTATTGCCTTGTTTTAGCTCAAAACCAAAGTATTCCCCCAAGTGGTGCTCCATTCCTACAAGCTTAATGGTCAAGGGACAAATAAAGCTTCTTTTATTAACAAGAAAAAGGCTCCAAAGGTTGTAAAACCCCAACTCAAAACATTTGGTTTTTCTTGCATGTATATGTAAGCTATGTGTGTTTATTGTTCCATATTTTTAGATACCATGAAACCTTAGGACTTTGTTACTTTTAATGTTCAAATGCATGATAAATGAAGTCTTGGATGATGTTTTTGAAGGTGTTAAAATGTTGGTTGCATGGTAGTTATGGAATTGAAAATGTAAGTGAAAGCATGCACACAAATCACACACTTTATGCACTGACCTCGAATTTCTTACAGAATTCAGACCTCATGTGTTAAATATTTTTGGATTATCTTTATATGGTTGGAAACTAGATCAAGTTAGCTTTCATTTGAATCTATTTTGAGCATTTTTGGAGTTTTCGTTAATAAGTTATGAATTTTCTACGAACGTGTGACAAAATGCTCCTTATTTCGAAATTATGGATTTTCTGGGAGTAATCAGTTCATGGAAAAATATTTTAAAAATTATGGTAAAATACTACATGAGGTTTAGTACCTTCATGATTTATTTCTTGATTTTTAGAGGTGTTTAAATATTTTTACCAAAATTATTTATAAAGTTGCATAGTTTCTGGAATTTCTGGAACAATCTGCCATGTTTTGAAAACAAGCCTAAAACTCGTATTTTCCTAAACCAAATTACATGAAAGAAATTTTATTTGTGAACTAGACTTGATGAGGTAGCTACTGTAAAAATTTCACAGTTTTTGGATTAGTTTTGATATTTTTATAAAATGCTCAAAGTTTGTATGAGTGTCGTCCAAAATGCAAACTGCCCTACTTGAATGTTGTTGCTCATGTGTTACCTTCTTGTAAAAGAAAAATGTAAATGTTTTCCATGATAAAACTAGTCTAAATTCTATGTTTAGTGAAGGCTATGTGTTAATAAATGCTATTTGAATGCATGATTTAAGTGAATGGCATGATGTTTGGTGTTGATTTTAGATTAAGGACTATATTTTCTTGTTTGCCTTGAGAAGTCCCCAAATTCGGAATTCTTTGAATTTTTGAGAAAAAACGGCTCAAGCACAACTTTTGGGAAATACACAAATAAATACTAGGTGAACTTGGGGATCTCCATGATTTATTTCAAAGTTTTTGAACTAGCCTAAATATTTACAAAAAATATTTTGTTAAGGTCGTGTTGGAATTTTCTATGGAAACCTAAGAAAATCATTGTCCTCTTTCTAAACATGATCCAAAACCTAAAATTTTCACTTACAAAATGAATTGCCACAAGGTGTTATACACCTAATTATGATCCCATTATACAAGTTTTGTGATTTTTGGTTATATTGAAATGTGTTTAGAAAATACTTAAGAATATAAAATAAAAGATATTTCTTTTCAAATTGTTTCTTTCTAAAATAAATCATATTTGATGAGCATGATGTGATAGTGATTTGGAGTTCTAAAATGCTATGTATGGAATTTTGTTTGCATGGTTTTGAACTCATTATTCTAATTTTATGATGATATGTTTACCATTTAAAGGTTTAGGGCACTAGTTATTGCAAGTTTTAAGCCTTAGCAAATTACATGCTATATGTTCTTTTTATTTAATGTTTAGGACATTAAAATACTACATGTTCATCTATTTTAAGGTGTATGTGCTATATACTCTTCAAGTTTATATTATTATATTTCCTTGCAAAGTTTAGGATATTATGTTTCCTTGCTATGTTTAGAACATCATGTTTTCTTGCTATGTCTAGTACATAAAGTTTTCTTGCTAATTTTAAAACGTTATATTCTCTTGTTTGAATTTATGACTATATGTTTTCTTAAGTGATAAGAATAAAGAGAATAAGACTTTAAGTGCTCAAAATGTCCCCTTTCGGACAAACGTGTATAAAATCTAAAAAAAAAAATTCTAAGACATCAATAACTGAAACGCAACGAATGATGCTAGGTGTAAGTGCGAGAACGGTGATGAGGATTTCTGGGTGAAAAGAATGGTGATTGTTTTTACAAAAGGAAAACGTTTAAGGTGAGTGACATTTACTGTATTGCTTTGAATACTATATGGACTGATGGTGTATGCGGATGAAAATATTTTGACCTTCGGGTCCAGTTACGAGGTTATTGCCCAAATGCCTACGGGCGAAGTATCTCAAATGATATGTAGTGGTCTGGCTTGTGTAGCTAGGCGCCGCGGTGGACAGAGCCTCAGGGCTATATCTCAAATGATATGTAGTGGTCTGGCTTGTGTAGCTAGGCGCCAC
>JAPKLY010000303.1:257752-285425 GCA_026898435.1 Prunella vulgaris
TATCTCAAATGATATGTAGTGGTCTGGCTTGTGTAGCTAGGCGCCACGGTGGACAGAGCCTGAGGGCTATATGATGAATGATGAGCCTTTGTGGCTATGAAAAATGTTTTTACAAAAACGATATGTTTGCATACTACCAATCTGTATAGTAGCGTACAGGTCGCCCACACTGAGAATTCAAATCTCATCCCCCCTATTTATAAATCTTTTTCAGGATATGACGAGGTGGAGTTCGTGCCAGTGGAAGAGTGATACGGTTTCCTGTATTGGTATTTTATCATGCATCAAAAGAAAAGGAGTTAAGAACGATAACTTTTATTATGACTTTATGAATATGCAAAAGTGAAGAACAGTTATAAAATCTCTGGATGATAATGTATGATAGTTATTTTGTTGTCTATTTTGTGCCAAACTTTTTATAAAGATCCTTGCATATTAAATCATCAAAATTATCTCCATGTCTTTCATAACAAAAAAATTATCTTTCCGCTGTCTACGTGTTCTTTTAACGAAACACATGCTTCCGCTATCTATTTAATGTCATTAAAAGTGTTTCATATTTTGAAAAAAAAAGGTACAGATTTTCAGTCACTAAGTGACGACTCGGGTTTCTAGAATGACAAAATTGCATTTTGGAAAACTGGGGCGTTACAGCAGTTGCAGACTTCTTAAGTCCACAGCTGTAATCTTTGTGGTCCATAAAACCTCTTGTAGACTAACTGTTTTTTAAACTTGTATAAGGGCTACTGTAAGTTCTAGATTACCCCTTTTTGAAAAGTTTGAAATTTTTTGTTTTTGACTCTCAAAGTCTATTCACCCCCACCCCCTCTAGACCTTGACCACTTAAGGGACCCAAAACGTCACGCAATGTACGTATAAAGGCATACAATTTCCTTGCTTACAAAAAATCTCCAACATAGTCAGCTTACAAAAAACATGAGGTGAAAAAACTAATTGTGATCACCCCATAAAAATTTTCTTACTCAAGAATTGAGCAAATGAAGTTTTAAATGACTGACCCAAAAGAAGAGCTGAGATAAAGTTAACAGTGCATATATTGCACATCTGCTTGCGTGATAAAGAAATATGTCATTGTCCACAAAAAAGATGTCTTCACCTACAACAAAATGAAAACATATCACTAACGAAAAGAATTTAGAAATTAAAAAGAAAAAATATATAAAAAGAAAAATACATCATGATGGTGGCTGAAAATTTAAATTTAATTACCTATAAGGATTTGATGTATGTGTTGTCATGGAGTCCTCGCTTGCCACATGACCCACACAATTTAGGTTTCTTTCTTGCAAATTCACCGGATGAAGTAATCATGTTCTTTTTCGGACGACCTGGTCTCCTGTTTAGAATTGGCGGGAGCATCTTGAACTGCTCTGAAGATGGTTCACACTCAAAATGCATTGCGAGGGATGGGGTTCAGGTCCTCCTAGTAACATTTTACGTACTCTAATGTATAAAAGTATTCTTCAATGTGAGTGAAAATGGAGCTGCAATTGCAGCATGTCACTGTAACTGCATGGACGCAAGGGAAATCGGTAACAAACTGCTATTCACATGAACAATACCGGCTGCGCATATCAACAGTGCATGAAATATCACACTGGACTTCACACTCTCCATCAGGAGATTTAGATACAATCCATGAACTCTCCAGCTCGTACATGTAATCCCAATCATATTGTCTTTTGGGTACCAAAGGTATGGTCCAATATGAGATGCTTCTCTCCTTTCAACAAGCTACTGAGTAATGTTTTGTCAAATCCGGTCTATAAATTTCGTGACAGAGAGTGACCTGGCGTCCAATATCCAGTTGTTGAATGATTCTGCAGCATTTGACGTCATCTCTTCCACAACGTCTGATATGTGGGGAATGAGCAACCGCCCACTTTTCATATAGGATGTGTGATACTTCAACAATCTTCCCATCAACATGAATGAACAATTGAAGATTCTGATTGAAAAGGCATTCATCTGGAGCGTAAGCAGCTGCTTTGAAAATCTCTCCAAGTTCTACACGCTGATTGTTAGACCACCTGGAAGAAAAACGGCCACGTAAATTTGTGAGCAGATGTAATAAGTAATAGAAATGTTAGGGCTCATCAAAGATATTATTGAGTGCGGAAAGCAAACCAAGATTCCGGTCAGATATATATATATATATATATATATATATATATATATATATATATATATATATAATTTCCTTCTCATGCACAATATTATCCTCTATATTCCTTATGAATCATTCCCAATTGGATGTATTTTTAGCAGATACCAATGCATACGCAACAGGAAAAAGACCTACATACAATTGAATAAATAATATGCAACAATTAACAGGGTGCAACATGCAAAAAATGATGTGGAATAAATACGCACAAAGAGATTACATGCCATTGTTTCCGTCCTTAGCAGTTGCAACTAATAGAGTGCCCTTAGCACGCCTCTTTAAAAATGTGCCATCTAAGAATATGAGAGGTCTATAATGTCTAAAACCATCAACACATGCCTTAAATGCAATGTAGAGACTCTCAAAATAATGAGTAGTGTTGTTTTCCTGAAGATCAACAATACTTCCAGGGTTGGTGCGTTCAATGGCTGCACAATACCAGCGTAGATCTTGGTACGAATCATCAAAACTCCTATATATCTTTTCCTTAGCAGATTCAACGGCCCTAAAAGCCCTGTCGTAAGGGATCTCCACTCCATAGGAGTTCCTAATTACATCTACCACATCCTTGGTTGCCATATTTTGTTAAGCGTTTCTCTCTAGCACCGCAACCAAGCCGTTCATTTTGATCTTGATTCTTTGGTACTTGATCACTTGGATCGGCGTATGCAGAAAATGCTTGGAAAAACTATATGTGTACTTTGGAAATTTGGAAGCCCAAAAATTATTTGAGCGTACATTCCAAGAGGTTGGTTCAATAATTCAGTAAAAGAAGCATTTTATCATGATGTGAAAAAATCTGTCACATATTTAGTAAATCTAAGTCAATAATAAATTAATTACAATAAACTTTATAAGTTGGTAAATTCAAATTGCATATCTTTATATCTTCGTGTTAAATTCAACTCAATTGTCATAATCTTTCTCCTCAAACTAGCCCTAATTAAGATTAGTCGAAGGAGCAACAATTTGAGAAATAAAATTAATTTATCTTTAAATTGAGTACAAAAATTATAGCATTATTAATTAATTAATTAAAATCTTGAAGTATTGAAAAAATATAATTATTTATAATTGTGTAAAAAAATTATATCATCAAAATAAAATCTTTAAAGTGTGTAAAGTTAAATTCTTCAAGTCTTCTTAAATTAATGTGTAAATCCAAAAGTCGAGAAACTAATTTAAATATCATGTATATATATTTTTAAATCATACGCTTAATTAATTGTAAATCATATACTTATTAATGTTTATAGTAACCATGTTATCTTTTGTTTTGATATAATTATTTAATCACAAAAACTCGTATGCAATATTGCACCATACCCGACCCGTGCAATATCCCCAAATAAAAATTCGCAGATCCAATAAAATTTTTAAGGGAAATTCTCGCCACTTCCACAATATATACCACATGAACATATTTGTGCTACTGTAAGACAAAATGTGTGCTACTACATCTTAAAAAGTTAATTTTTCGTACTTTTAAAGTAACTATAAGAATAATATGTATTTTACTATTTTTATAAGAACACATATGTGTTTCTTAATTTATTTTTCATTTTATTATTAATTTAATGTTGATAATATGTTGTTAATGTAATAATATCTTACACATGTGTTATTATCTCGCCACTCCCAGGATGTATACCACATGAACATATGTGTGCTACTATAAGATAAAATGTGTGCTACTGTAAGAAAAAATGTGTGCTACTATATCTTAAAAAATTAATTTTATCGAAATCCTAGAATGTATACCACATGAACATTATCCTACATCTTAAAAAATAATAATTTATATAAAAATCAATAAATATTTATGAAAACGAATATTTTTTCTTATAACAATATACATATTGATCTTACATTGTATTAACATGTTTGTTTTCTACAAAAACAAATGAATATATGTAAAAAAACAACATTTGTTCTTATAGTAGTACACATTTGACCTTATAGTAGCATAAATTTACTCATACAGTATTACCAACTGGAAGAGAAAATCCTGAAATTTGAAAATTGCCCAAATCCGAGCCGACCTGTTCAAGATCCGCGAATTTTGTGATTTTGACCCTATTGACCCGCGAGTTTTCAAAATTTTCCTTTTTTGGCATATATTGCACCGTGCAATATTGCACGGGAGACCTACTCTTATTTAATTATTTGATTTTATGAAGATGAAAGAAAAGAAAAAGGGCAAACTTGTAAAAAATACAGTTAAAGAGTCTAGAAGGACTTATTTGATCTTTTTCCAAAAAAAAAATGACGTAGATATACAAAAATATATATTGAAAGATCTGTTTAATCCTCCAAATAAGTTATGTCTTATTTGAAATTTTTCCCTATTTTTATAAAACACAATAAAATTTATACATTAATAAAACATGAAAGGACTTTGTGCAAACTTATGCCCATTTGGTAGGCCTTAAAAGTCTTAGAAAAGAAATTATTTTCCTATCTTTCAAACATCATAAATATTTTCTAGGATGCCCGATATTTTTGGCCTCCTACTCTAAAATTTTGTACAATTTCAACATAGCACTTCAGGAGCTATATTTGATCATTTTGTTCAGATTGCTTTTCTCGATCATAACAGTGTTTGAGAAAAGAAGAGATCGTGAACTGGTAGCACGAACAAATGGTGGTCATGGCTCTCCATTCCAAATGATACTTCGAGCAAGAGACGGCAACGGTGGTGTAGGTTCGGGTGACGAGAAACAGAGGATTTGATTTTGGCAGTCGATGGACATGGAGAATGAGAAACAGGGAGCTTGATTCCCACAGAGGCGGGCTTCAAAATATTAATTTTCTTCTTCCTCTTACCTTCTCAAAATAGTAATTTCTGGCGACGTTAGTGGTTTGCAATATTAATTTTTCACAAGAACTCAAAATCAAAACAAAAAATTCTGATTTCTTACCTCAAAATTCATCTCTCCGTCTTCCCACAGACATTTCGAATTAAGAGGGAAATCAAGCGTCTTCCCATATCTCTTCAACTCAAAATTAAAAAAACAAGTGTCAATATATTGAGTGGGGGGAAATGAAGGCTGCAATTAAGGGAGTAAAAGTTCACAATACACAGGCGTTTGATGAAGCCGATTGTGGCGAAGAGAAAAAGTTAAATGCAGTGGTTGTAGATTTTGAGTGGAGGAGATGAAGGATAAAATATCCTTCAAAACAAATAATTAAAATTCATACCATTTTAATTACATCATACCAAACCAGAATATCAAATATATTTCTCATTTTATCTTGAGATCCCACTATTTTTCTTTTGTAAATCATAGTGATGTTCTATGAATTTTTTATCAAACACATTGGAATTATATTTCCGGGATTAAATTTTTTTTTGTCTTATAACTTGTCAAAAATTTGAATTTGGTCCACATGGATTACACATTTTGATTTTGGTCCTATAAGTTTGTAAATATTTATTTTCAAATTTATTGGACCAAAATCAAAATGTGTAATATAAAGGACCAAATTCAAAATGAAACAGCGTTATAGGGCTTATATATCTTTAATCCCTTATATTTCCTTTATCTAATGCTTTTGCTTGCTACCTCTGTAACAAACCAAAAAAAATTAAAAATTAACTAATTTATAAAAATATTAAAATACAAAAACTAACATTTTTTATTGACAAAAACTTGTGCACATCTCGGCTCACCATGAACCCAGATATAACCTAACTGACCCAAATAGAAAATGGGTCATATATAAATTTAAAAAACTCATATTTTTTCCTAGCAGCGAGCTCCTCATCCTTCTTTGGTAGGTCGGCCACCGGGTTTGGCTTGGAAACAACCAGCAACTTCAGCGGTAAAGAGCAGTGAAGGTTTAGATCTTCGTGAGAATGAACCTCTAATGCTCTTCCTCATTTTCTGATCTCAAAATGAAGAATTGAACAAAATCAATGCCAGAATCCAAGCAAACAGATAAATAAGGCAATTAGACGGAGTATTTCGATGAGTTCGAAGAGGGTCAAAATGTAAAGTGGGATAAAGTTACGGATCTTGTCACGCCACCGGTAAAAGAGTAAGTAGGCGACGAAAAAAAGAGGGTGAAAAAATTATGTTTGTTAGATAGTGCAGAAGGGAGAAAGTGTAAGAGATTTTGGGGGATGAAGATTGCTGATGGTGGGGGCTGTTGTGGAGAGGGAGGAATGCTTAGTACAATGGTTGGTGGGCCTTCCGCAGACAACCACAACTACCACTGTCATGCATTAATACTATTACTATCATGTCTTATAATTATCATTGTCATACATTATGACTATTACTATTATGCTTAATGATTATCACTACCGTAAAACATAGACTATTATTGTTATCACTATCATGCATTATAACTATTATTGTCATGCACTAATATTATCACTGTCATGTTTTATAACTATCATTGTCATACATTATTACTATCATTATCATAC
The DNA here is from genome assembly GCA_026898435.1 of Prunella vulgaris. Lineage (NCBI taxonomy): Eukaryota > Viridiplantae > Streptophyta > Magnoliopsida > Lamiales > Lamiaceae > Prunella > Prunella vulgaris. Next base: position 264,376 of record JAPKLY010000303.1, read on the forward strand.
AATACAAAAATTTAGTCGTTGACTTCTCCCACTCGCTCAGCTTTGGGCGCAAAAAATTTTATTTTTTTCATAAATACTTATGAGAAAATAATATATTTTCTTATAGTAACACACATATTGTTTTTGTGTTATATGAAAAATTATTTATTATATAAAAATAAATGAATATATATATATATAAAGAACAACATTTCATAAGATTTTAACACACATTTGCTCTAATAGTAACATATATTTGCTCCCCCAATTTGTGTTACAATATGGGCAAATGTGTGTTACAATATGGGCAAATACGTGTTATTGTAAGAGAAATAACAACACATTGAAAAAACCTTATAAAAAATTATATTAATAAATGAAGAAGTATATGTTACTAAATGAAATATCTATGTTACAATTCAAACTGTGTTACTAAATGAACATATACATGTTACTATTAAAATATATTACTTCATTAACATATATATGTTACTATATAAAAGACTTGGTGTTATATTTTAAAAATAGATAAAAATATATTACATAATTCAATATATATGCATAATTAAAAGAACAACACATTGAAAAAACCTTACAAAAAATTATGTTACTAAATGAAGAAGTATATGTTACTAAATGAACATATCTATATTACTATTCAAATGGTGTTACTAAATGAACATATACATGTTACTGTTGATGAAATTTGTTAATAGCGTTAGGGTTTATGTTCTTGTTTATAAGTTGGAATTCCACCAAACAATAACGTTAGGGTTTATGTTCTTGTTTATAAGTTGTAGAGAGAGTGTGTGTGAAGAGTAGAGTGGGAAAGTATTTGTGGAATTATGAGCTTAGAGAGAGAAAGAGTGTACAAGAGACCTATTTATAGGTTTACATGTTGTGAGGTGACACCTTATGGGCTTACTTGGCCTTAGGTGCTGACAAGTGTCCTTAACACCTGTCCTTACTCATCACTATGCTTCTATTACATTGTTATGTCCTACTACATTACTACTGATTCCCTATATAGCTATCGTCTCTACTCTGGACTTGGGCGAGCTTCTCAGCGAGCTCCTTTGTCTTGTGTCATTCTGGGATGGGGTGATAGTAGTGGACTTCAGCCTTGTCTCTTGGGTATGGGCGAGCTCCCTTAGTAAGTAGGCGAGCTTCCCTTGTGATTTCTCTCTCTCTCTCCTGGTGTTGGTCATCCTTTAACATGTCATAATGCATCTGGGCGAGGTCTGGGCGAACTCATCTTCTATTCTTGGTGTTGACTGGTCAAAGTTGGTGACGTGTCCCTGGCGAGCTCCTCAGCCTTGGTTATTTAATCTTGTAATCACCCATTAGCAGTTCGCCTATCAATATTTGTCCCCCAGCTCGTCCACATCATGATACTTCTAATGTGTGGGCGAGCTGATTTACCTCAGTGGGCGAGAGCTCAAGTGTAGGCGAACTTCTTTTGGTGTGGTACTTGAGCGTCTTGGCGGGCTACCTATGGCGGTGGCCCTGCTGACGTGGCGTGGAATTCGAGGTGTCGTACACACCTTTCCACGCCTCATTTCCTTCACCCATCATGCCACTACTTTCAAATTTTTGCACATAGGTCCTTGGACTCTTGGGAAACTACACCTCGCTCGTTCGCCTATAAATAAGAGAAATTATGTTCATTTCTCACTTTTACATCTTCAAATTCTCAGAGCATCTTAGAGCGATTCCTTTGCATTTTCCGGCGATTCGAACCCTTGCGTTCTTGGATTTCCGTCCGATCATCCAAGGTAGTTACATTTATTCCTTACCTATTCTTATCTCTTTCTTGCAGATTTTCTTTTTCCTTTCTCTTTTTTCTCAATTTTTTTTTAATCTTCATTACTTCTGGTGGCCTTTTGAGTTTTCCAGCCACCTGAACCTATAGCTCCGGCGACTTCATAATTTTAATAGACTTAATCCATTAAGACTTCGCCCCCATATCTAAACTTGTCTTCCCGATCTTCAAGTCGATAGTGATCATGACTGGGAACAAACAGAATACCCAGATGACCCCGATAGTGATCGAATCTTGTTCCGAGGCAAGCTTAGTAGCTCGCCCAAACTCTGGCGACCTACTGGGTGAGGTATGGTCTAACTCTGGGGAAAGGGCCACTAATTCTGGTGGAGGGTCAAAAGAGCAAATCGGTGACCTCTGGGAGAACCTCGCCTAAGACGGTAATGAGGAGGTCGCCGAGTCCTTTGGCCCTTCAAGCGAACTTATACGTGAGCATGAGGAAGATGATAATGAGGAAGAGGAGATCACACTGGAATACCTCCGATCTATCAACTTTCCTGGTCCCTAGCTCCCTTAGCACAAAGTTTCCACCGCCTTCGTTCATGAGTTCAACTGGGCGGAGTACGTGGATCAAGGTTGTAGAAGTCAGAAATTGGGCATTTTTGGCCCGCCTAGGCGCCGACTAGGCGGCCGCCAACTTTTTTTTTATATTTTTTTTAATTATTAAAATTATACAGTGTGTAAGTTGGGCCAAATTTTCATTAATGGCCCATGAGACCTATATCTAAACCTAAAATTTCAGAAACCCACTTATCCACATTGTACCATCTATTATACTCTGGCAGTCATGTCCTCTTCCTTCCTCCACAGATTTTCCGCGGCCAGGAACTGCCGCCTCCTCCCACACCGGTGCCGCCCACGCCTGTGCTCTACATCAGACAAAGTCGCAGCCTCGCCTCCACGCTGCCACACGCAACGCACCCGCTGCCTTCCACGGCCACGCTGTCAACCGAAGGTATAATTGAATCTGATTATATTTTATTAGGGTTTCAAAATTATTTTGAGAAAGTGTGAGCGCCTCCTCCCACGCATGTGCGCTACATCTGACACCCTCGCCTCCACGCTGCCACACACGACGTACCCCCTGCCGTCCAAGGCCACGCCACGCTATCGAAATGTGTACCCAAAAAAAAAAACAAAAAACAAAAATTATTTCGAAATCTATCTTCCCAGCCTCGCCCGCCTAGCCCGCCTAAGGCCGCCTGGTCTGACCGTTTTCCCAAAAGTAGGGCCGGGGCGAAACCGCTTAACGTCTAGGCGGCCACCTAGCCCGATTTTTGCATCCATGACGTGGATAGACATCTGGTGAGCTTCCCTCTACCTGAGCGAGCTACAAGGAGGTGGCCGGTCATTCTGATTATGGAGCGAACAAGGTTCAGAGCGTTATCATCGAGTTTTTGCTTCACAACCTCCGAGTTATACGCCCCCGAGGAGAAGGAGCGAGCCGATATTCCCCCACCTGGACTGACCGCCATCAACATCCACACCTTGGAGGCCGGGCTCACACTGCCCTTGCATCCAATCATCAGCCAGTTCTTGATGGACAACAACCTTGCCATCACTCAACTCACCCCGAACGCTTGGAGCAGTTTCTTGGCCACGTTGACTATCTTCGGGCTGGAGGGATACAAGAATCGGTTAACCTCGGCCGAGATCAACGAACTCTTCAACGTGACCAAGCAATCCAAGGAGGGCAAGGGATACTATTACTTGAAAGCTCCCCCGGGTGAGAAGTTCCTGGAGAGCCTTCCGAACAAGATCTGTGACTGGAAGGAGTAGTTTGTCTTCATTGGTTGGCAGGCTTCCACCAACTATACCGAGAGAGGAGGGCGTATCTACTCCCCTGAGGGATATGAAGAAGCTAGCAGTAGGTAGCCCATTTCGGTGTGCGTGAGTTGGATTAGATTTACTAATTTAATCTTCCTTTTTTTGCAGGTCCGAAGCATCACAAGTCCAGTCGCGGCAAGCCCGATGTGTCAATCGAGTTTGATTTTTTGTGGACGGTGTGCTGCTTAAGAAGTCACAAGGACTGGGACGTTGCACACTTAGGTCACCACCACTGCCGGAGACTTGCTTGTGTTCTCACCTAGCGACATCGCCTTACAGCACAAGGGTCATAGCACCCAGGTTTATAACTTTTCATAGCTTGCCGAACTCATTTAGTAGCTCGCCAAGTTTATTCATTCATTTGTTGAATTTGTATAGGTGAAGGTGTGACAATCACCTTCCCCCTGATCGAAGTTCCGGAAGCCTATCACACTTTAGTTCGCCGGCTTTCAATGGGAAGACCTCGCCCCGGTCGGAAGGGAATTCCATCTGGTGTTGTTCTGGATGTCACTACAAGGGTGGAGCTTGTCGATAAGGCTGGGGGTTCGAGTTCATAGAAGAAGGCTCCAACTCTGCCACCTACAAAGGAGTAGGTCGCTAATACCAGAAGGGATACTGGCGAGGTCGAACTACTCCGGAGCGAACTTCTCAACCTCCGCCTCAACAGACCAAGAAAAGCCTTCATCGTGGGGACGGATCAAGAGTTAGCGAGGAGGAGGCTGGCAATCAAAAGTGATCCCGAGTCGCCTTGCGCGACGAGGATACTGAACGAAGCGATTGGGGAGGGTCTGGATCAGGCCACGGAGGCTCGGCGCGATCAATCGTGCCCCACTCTTCACAAGCTCCCCCAACTCCTCAGAGTGCTCTGCCCCGTCCCCATACTGGATCCCGATTAACGACGACACACTCCTCGGGCTCGATCCTACAAGGTTTGGGTAAGCACGAAACTTCGACTCTTTGGGGTTGGATTTTTTATTCAATGATAAATATTCTAATAAGTTTTTCTTATTTGCTTGTGTATTTGAAGATATGCCACGACTTCATACCTTCATCGGCCGGAAGTTCTTCATAATGCTGAGAGGTCCAAACTGTTGGTGGCTGTGAAGGACCTTCCACCTGAGTAAGGTCGCCGCATCTTCTTCGAGGCCCCCAAGTATCTCCCTGCTTCTGAGCTGGCCCTGATTGAAAAGCAAAGACCTGCAGACCGTGCTCGGCTGGCCATGTATCATGCCTGCGCCGCTCTCGCCGCTACTTAAATAGTAGCTGAAGACATTGCTGCTGCTGACCGGGCTCGATTCGATTCCAAGACCCTCATCACCCAATTGTGATGAGCGCACGCAAGTTGTTGATGAATTGGCAGCGGCCGAGGAGAGGGCAAAGGCCTCGCTGATAGCGGAGTGAGATGCCTTGGGCAAGCTGGAAAAACTCCAAGCTGATTTCAACCATCAAAGGGTTGAACTTGAATCAGCTCGCCATAAGCTCGCTGCTGAGAAGGCTGAGCTTGCCAAGACCAGAGAAGAGATGGGGCTAATCTGGCAGCAGCACAAGGGAATTCAGGTGGAGTGCACCCAGTTGCAGGAGGAGGTCACCGCAAGGGTGAACCAGATCGCCGAGCTCCAGAGCCATCTCGACGTTTCAATTTCACCAGAGGCTTTGGAGCTCTCTAAGACTGCCTCTATCGACCTCGGCTTCATTCTCTGTTATGCCGAGGTTCTTCGTGCTTTCCAATGGGCTCGGATGAATATGGATGATGAGTGGGATGCACTTGTCTCTGAATTCAAAGATTGCATGGAGAAGGCAAAGATCCCGGATAACACCGAGCTGGACATCGGTGACCTCTCTGGCTATAGGATCAACTTGGACTTCGTCCCTGAGCGCTTCAAGGTCATTCAAACCCTCGAGGTCCCTGTTGTCTCTGCCGAGAAGGAGCAACGAACTTCTCCCCACTACAGAACAAATGTAAGATGTGATGGGGGACATCATGATTGATACGAGCACACTGGACACCAGTGGGCTCACGGGAAATATCACAGTGATGCCCACACTTTCCCCGGAGCTCGCCACCCAGGTCGCCCCAGAGGTTCCTCCCGAGGTCGCCCAAATTGATGCCTCCACCACTCTAGTTGTTGACACCCCCACTGCTCCTCAAACTTGAGGTTTTTTCTACTTTACTTTTCTTCATTTTTGCCTAGATAGGGTAGCTCGCCTAGAAGGAGCTTATTGTCTTTTGAGATAGCCAGCTGGTTGGCCTTTGTAACCAGCACCACTTCTAATACTTAGAGATTTTCTAAGTATCTTTTAATGAAATTCCAATTTTCTTTTCTATCTTAGTTCTCTTTTTAATTTCTCGCACGTTATATCTTTTATTAACTCGTGTTTATATTTTTAGTATGCAAATGCTCGTCTTATTCCACTTTGGGAAGCGAATCATTCGTTTTAAGTCACTTTGGACTACGAATCGTACTTTATTTACTTGGTACTTATTTTTCGTCTTAGGCCGCTTAGGGCAGCGAAACGCTCGTCTTAGACCACTTAGGGTAGCAAGTTGTACTCTTTTTATTCACTTGGGCGATTGGGTCTTTAACAACCTTGCCTTAGACGTTTTAAATCGTCTTTTGTGAATTTTTCTAACTTCGGGCAGTGAGCGCTTAGTGATCATTTGAGAAGGACACCTTTGCTAACCTGGGCACTTTGGCCTTTGCCTAGAGCTTTTGATTGTAACGTTTCTGGGACCCATGTCCTTGCGTGTTTAGAGCTTGAACAGTTGATTTCTTTGATCGTCTGCGCAGAGTGGGCCAATAATACCCTTGTCTGATCGTCTTGTATGCTAAAGCTTGCCCCCCAGTGTGACTCTATTAGATTCCTTGGTGGATTTCTTCTAACACCTCGAACCCCTGCTTTTTAGATAAGCATTTGAGTAGGGGTAGAGAGACCCACGTTTGTATAGTTGGCCATCCACCAACGTGTATCTAGCTTCTTACTTCACTAGCCAATTAGATTCTCATGCATCTTCCGGGACTGATCCGTCCTTCAAGTAATTTTTTATCAGAGTGCGCCAATCATCGCCTTCTTCCTGCCCCCCACTCGAAGTCTAATTTATTTTATAATCAAATGTCGAAGGGTCCTTTAACTTGGTGACGATGAACTCCTTCAGTTCTGCTTCACCGCTACTTGTAGCTAGTCGGGCTAGTGCATCAGCTTGTGTATTCTCCCGGGATCTGCTCGATGTAAACTTGTTTAAACATCGAGATCATGTGCTCTACGATCTTCTGGTACAAGGCCATCTGCTGGTCCTTGGCTTCATATTCCCCCCGGACTTGGGATATTATTAGCTGGGAATCTCTGAAGATCTGAAGATTTGTTGCCCCCACAGCTGATGATAACCTAAGTCCAGCAATCAGCGCTTCGTATTCCGTATCGTTGTTCTTCGCTCTGAAGTCGAACCGAATTGCCTAGGTGAAGACTTGTCTATCGGGGCTAATCAGTACTATACCGGCTCCTGCTACTGTGCTAGTTGATGATCCGTCTACGTATAGGTGCCATGGAGCTATACGCAACCTCGTCGGATCTTGTGGGAAGGTTAGCTCGATGATGAAATAAGTGAGTGTTTATCCCTTGATCGTTGTTCGGGGTGCGTAGGTTATACCGTACTGGCTGACCTCTAGTGACGATTTCAACAAGCGTCCCGCAGTGTCCGGCCGGTGCAGTATTTGCCTTAATGGGAATGTCATTAGCACCTCCACCTGGTGGTCGAAGAAGTACGGTCGCAACTTTCTAACACTCATCACCAGTGCATAGGCCAGCTTCTCGGTGGGTGAGTATCGTAACTCTACCTCGTGTAGGCCTTGGCTTACACAGTACACTGGTAGGTGCGTCTTTCCTTCCTCTCGGACCAGTACTGAGCTGATAGCTACTTCTAACGCCGCCAAGTACAAGTACAGCTTCTCTCCAGGCTCCGACTTTGATAGGATTTGCGTAATAGTCAGGTACTCCTTGATGTTCTCAAAGGCCTTTTGGTACTCGCTTGTCCATTGGAAATCGTCCAGGTGTCTATGTCTATTAGCTTTGATTGCTTTAAAGAATGGATGGTTCCAGTCAACGGATCTAGAGATGAATCGGTTCAAAGCTGCCAAACACCCAGTCAGCCTTTGAACCTTCTTCACCGATTCCGGCGGCTGCATTTCCATGATGCACTTCACTTGGGTGGGGTTGACCTCAATCCCTCTTTGGCTCACCAAGTGTCCCAGGAATTTCCCTGAATGGACACCGAAGCTATTCTTCTTTGGGTTCAGCTTCATGTTGTAGTGGCGTAGTATGTCAAAGGCTTGCTTGAGGTGATCTAGATGATCCTCCTTCCGCAAACTCTTGACAACTATATCGTCCACGTACACTTCCATCGTGCGTCTGATATGCTGGTCGAACATCTTGTTCACCAATCTTTGGTAGGTAGCTCCGGCGTTGATGAGTCCGAACGGCATCCTCTCCCAGTAATACTGGTTCTTGTTGGTGTAGAACGTCATATGTTCTTGGTCATCCGGGTGCATCGCTATCTGGTGATAACCTCCAAAAGCGTCCATGAACGTCATCATCTCATGGCCTGCAGTGTTATCAACTAGTTGGTCAATGTGGGGCAGTTGGAAATTATCTTTTGGGCATGCCGAGTTGAGGTCTGTGAAGTCGATGCATAGCCTCCATGTTCCGTTAGGCTTCTTCACTAAGACCGGGTTTATGACCCACTATGGACATAACGCCTCCTTGATCAACTTGTTGTCGAGTAACTTTTTCACCTCTGTGGTCAATGCCTCGTATTTGTTTGGTCAGTACTTCCTTCGCTTTTGGCGGACTGGTCTCCTCGTCGGGTCGAAGTTTAATCGGTGGCATGCGTACTCCAATGGGATTCTCATCATGTCTTCATGGGACCAGGCAAACACGTCTAGGTTGGACTTCAGAAACTCCTCCATCTTGCTTCTATATGGTTCTGGTAGCTCAAAACCTATGAAAAGTTCTACGTATGCCTTGTCCGAGTCCACCTGGATTACTCTCAATTCTTCCACGGGGGTGGCCTTCCTTTTCTTGTTCTTCCATCTCAGGTCACTAATGAGCTCGTCCCAGACCTCCTTCATTATTGGCTCGTGACCCACTCGGGGATCGAGGTCATCACCTCCTTCATCAACACTAGCGAGTTTCCGGGCCTACTCCTGAGCCTGTGCCTGGATCAGGTTCCAAGTCCCTGAAGGAGATGAACAGGGATGAGTTGGCCTTGGGATACAGCCTGATGACCCAGATATTCGAGAAGCTGAACTCTCTTTACGGTAGGTATAAGAAGTTTTATACTGACTCTAGGGATCGCTGGTATTTGGGCCCCAGGAGGTCGAGCCCTCGGAGGGAAGAGAGGAGGGGTTCTGACTATAGGAGGGAGCGAGAGGAGCCTGAGTGCCGAAGAGATGAGAAGAGCTCCATGAGGAGAGATGATGCTGAGCCCAGAAGATCCAGCTCCAAAGTTTAAAGATCATCAGGGAGCAGGAGGGACTCATAAGGTAAACGTTATACTGACAAATTTGCTGCCAGTGATGCAGATCAGTGCTACCATTGCCAGAAGATTGGGCACTATCAGTATGATTGTCCGGAGCTCAGCGCTTGAGAGAGAGAAGACCGGAGAGCCAAGAGAGATTTCAGGGCATCAGATCGGAGAGATGTGATTGCTGAGGATTCGTCAGCTTGCTTTAGAGAAATTGATGGTTGATTTTCAAGGCTGCAGGAGACTCATACTCACACAGTGGATGTGAATGCTAATCTGACTAGTGAGAATGATCGTCTCACTTAGTCTCTCAGAATGAGAGATACTGAAGAGGCACTAAGGTTCGTAAACCTTCAGGAAGAGTTTCTTCACGCCCGAAATAGGCATGATGAAACTCCCCTGGTGGTTGAAAGACTCAATGTTGTCATTACCTCGCTGATTGAGACTCGTGATACTAATCTGTTTCTAGTTCAAGAACAGCGGGAGATTGAGCGGATAGCTCTCAGGGGGATGTTCGAGGCTGAGTGGCAAGCTCGCCTTAGTGCTGAGCAAACTACTCGCTGTCTAGAACAAACCTCAAGAGAGGCCGCTGATCAACAACTGGTGCTTCAATACACCACTGAAATTGAGGCCCTGAAAAGGCACAATGCGCACCTCGAGAAAAAGCTGGAGAAGTACACAAATCAGCCCAAGTGGTTTAGGAGTTAACAGTTATCTCTCAGCATACCGATGGTGCTAAAGTAGGGTTGGGCTATGATAGCTCTAAGAACCCTAAGGGCAAGAAAAAGAGAGCTGCTTTAGGGAGCAACTCCTAGAGGAAGGTGTTTGTCCCTGCCCAAACTGGTGACAAGGGTGAAAGTGTTGCTCACCAGGACAAAGGTAAAGGGAAGGAGAAAATGCCCGCTGAACCTGTCAGGCAACAGGCTGATGAACCATGGCCAAAACCAAAGGGAAATTCCTTGGTTCTTCACCAGGAGCCAAGGAAGACAGACCAAGGGTACCCCAAGGCTCAGCCTAGGAACCCTCAGGCCTCAAGGAACTCTGCCCCAAGTACTTCTCAGGTTCAGCCTCAGAATACTCAGGGTAGAAGGAATTTAGGCCAGAGGAAGCCTTAGGCAAGGCCAAGGGACAGTGAGGTCCAGAAGCCTCAAACAGGGTACAGGGCCCATCAGGGATGTCCCAATCCTCCTCAGAGAGGGACTCGCCAGGTGGCTCCTGAAGGGCAACGAAGATCTGACTCCGATAATGCTCAGGCCAGAGCTCGTGTGCCTAGGGGTCAGGCTCGAGTAGCTCCATCCCAGGACAAGCCTCAGCCTGCTGCACCCAGGCCAAGGAGGAACTGGAGGCCAGCCCCCAAGAAGAAATGCAGGGCTCCTGAACCTCAGGCTGACACACATATACCCTCAACTTCCAAGGCACCTAGGAAGAAGAGGACAATGTATATAGATGTTTCAGGGAGACAGGTTTACACTTCTGATGCCATCAGAATTGTTAAACAGATTTGAATCCTGAAGGGTATGGTTGGCTCTGTAGGACCCAATACTAGATTGGTACCTGAGGCCTGATTCTTTTCAGGTCATTGCGGGCTACAAGAAGAAGAATGAGGATCTGAAGAAGGATTGGTACCTGGATTCAGGCTGCTCCAGGCACATGATCGAATTTCGTGATCTCCTTTAGGACTACGTAGCTCAGGATGGCCCACAGGTTACCTTTGGTGAAAACTCTAAGGGTTTCACCAGAGGGTTTGGTACTCTTGGTGTTGGTTCCGTTAAAGTGCTTAATGTATCCTATGTATAGGGTCTTAGGCATAACCTGCTATCTGTCAGTCAGTTTTGTGAAAGACAAATCTACACTGCAGGTTCTTATTACAGGTGTCAGGAGAGGCAATGTTTATTTTGCTGACTTTCAAAGCAGCTCTCCTGAAACTTGTTTGGTCGCTAAGAGTTCCTCCAAACTCAGTTGGCTATGGCATAAGCGCCTTAGTCACTTAAACTTCAAGATTATTAACAAAATCTCTCGACTTTCACTTGTAGATAGTCTACACAAAGAAGTTTTTAGCAAAGACCACGTGTGCAGAGCATGTTAGGAAGGCAAGCAAACCAAAGCTTCATTCAAGGAGAAAGATGCCTTCTCAACTGACAGAGTGCTTCAGCTCCTGCAGATGGATCTCTTTGGTCCGATTACTTCTGTCAGCATGAATGGTAGGAAATATACCATTGTTGTTGTTGATGATTATTCCAGGTTGTTGGTCCCGAAACGAGTATAATCAGTGTATGGGGGGAATACACTGATATCAAATTTTTCCGAATACTCAGAAAAATGTTATAACACGCTCAGTCAGGAAGATCCTGAAGTTACTCAGCAAACTGAAGGTCCTCAGGGGCAGCAGGGACAGTTCAGTAGGGAGTCAGATAAGTTGAGTGTGAGTAATGTGCTCAAAAGCTAAGTAGAGATAACAAACCTACTGACTGCTCGGAAGCAAGTCAGTTGGACTACTATCTCAGTAAGCTAGAGTACGTGCAGAATGTGAGCTCTTAGTTTCTACTCGTTTTAGTTTCTGAAAACGTTTTCTCTGAGTTTTCTTAGTAAATGGTGGTTAAGGCTGGTGCATAGTTTTACTGATCAGGATGAAGAGTCAGTACTGATAGTTTTCTAAATAATGCTGTATGCTCAGTTTAATATGATGCCAAATATGATCCTGAACAAGAATGTAAATCAGGACACAGGGTCTTTTTAACGTGGTTCGAAGATAACCAACTCCTACTTCCACTGCCTGATTTAACAGGAAGCTATCCTCAAAACCCTGAGGATAGGTACATGGGTTTTACGTGCCAAGGGACACGAATAGCCAACTTCCTCTCTTAGGAACTGACCCCTGGGCGTTTTACAAGTCCCAGTCCTTCTAACCAACCAATCTCACACCCTGAGTGGTTAGGTATTCTTAGTTTCTGATTAGCGTTTAAATATGCATATATTTTATCTATTTTATGTATTATTTTGTGTACTATAATGTATTGTTTAGCGTATTTATATATAATTTCACATTTTCCAATTAGTTATAAGTATTTGTGTTTTCTATATAAATAAGAGACATATGTATAATTCAACATGGCCATTATGTCTATTGTATATTGTTGAGGTCTTAAGTGGAGTTATACTTATCCAAATTTATGATATTGAACACCTAAGACAATGTACTAAATACTTAAGATATTTTAGTCCAATTTTACAAGTTTGGATTGTATTTGTACTCAAAAGTGAAGACTCCATTTCTGTCCAATGTTTGGACTCAAAACACATTTTCGTATTTCCACAATATCTGGAGCTTCACTAATCCAATTGAACAAATTCCAGTTGTATTTGATCGCTAATTTGTTGCTCTACAACTTGTCTTCAGGCTCAATTGTCAAAAGTTCCGGCTTCAATGGTCAAAATGACAATCAATGCAAGGGCTTCAGAATTCCGCCATCTCAGGGCACATGTTGGGAAACAATTCACCAGAATTCACACAAAAGTCCAATTTACACAAGACCAAAGCCATTGGTTAGCCAAGAAATTCATCAAGACACAATAAAAATATTAAAGGCGTTGATTTTGTGCAAGCTGAGATATCTGCTTTTCAAAAGACCACCATAAATACGCGGAGAAAAACAATCAGTTTTACCAACTTCACTATTCTGGTCATAACTCACAATCTAGAGATCCAATTTTTGAGATCTTAGACTCCTTGGAAAGCTAATCCAACGGCCTACAACTTTCATTCAGAAGTCAAGATGAAATTCGGACGGCAGAGGCAAATAAATTACTGATCTTTACAGGCCACGTGAATTGGTTCCTAAAGTCTCCATCATTCACTATTTGGAGGCCTATATAAGGAGCCCTTTAGCAACCCTTGAAGGCATCCCATTTTCCTTGTAATCCTTCTATCTTAGTCTAGTATCTCTCTTAGAAATATGAGTTCTTATTGTATTAGTATGAGTAGCTAAATATTTTACTAGAGTTAGGGATGAAGCTTTAGTAAAGTATTAGTAATGTTCTTGGTTATTCAATAAAGATTTTCAAAGTTTCAATCCTTTAGTCATTTGAAGAGTTTTTAAGAGAGGTTTTGATGTGTCATTACTTTGATTTGTTGTAGACTTATTGGCACAACAAATGCTTAGGTTTACACATCAACTATTGATTTTATAAACTTGTTCGAAGGTCTAAAGGTACTTTTCAAAAGTATTATATGTGCTCAAAGTTATATCTTCCGATTGAAATCACTTGATTGTTAGATTTCGATTACGTTATCAAAGATAACCAAGATCATAACTCTAGTATTTTTATCTAAAGTGGAATCCCGAAGCTCTAGTATTTTGTTACTTTATTGAAACCTCTCAACTAGATAATATTTTTTTCTTCTAAATCTCCCTGTGGTTCGACACTCGGTCTCCCGAGAAATTTTATTACTTGAAATCAACCTACACTTGGGTACGTAACTGTCAAGGAGCTATCAAGTTTTTGGCGCCGTTACCGGGGAGGTTTTGCGGAGAACAAATCCATCGGTTGTGAGGTTTATCCTCACAGGTTTGTGAGTTCTTCTCTCTATCTCTTAATTGTATTATATTTATTTGTATGCATAATTGGACTCGTGATATTATAAGTGGTCATTTAATATGAGGTTATAACATTAATTTTAGGAATATTGCATCAAGTATGGCCGACAATGAAAGTGTTGATGGAGATAATGTTCAAAACCAAAATGATTTTGAAAGACACAATAATGAAAATTTGCATGTGCGTTCTATGCGTGAATTTATTGAACCCCAATGAAATTCGGTTCCATCATGCATGGTGTACCCTCAAGATGCAGATAATTTTAGGTTTAAACATTGTATGATTCAATTGCTCCCTAATTATCATGGTTTTGACTCTGAAAATCCTTACTTGCATTTAAAAGAATTTGAAGAAATTTGTGCAACATTTAATGAACCAATGTGTACTCAAGAAGCTATTAAGCTAAAGTTATTTCCTTTTTCTCTTAAAGATAAAGCAACAACTTGGCTTAATTCTCTTAAACCAAACTCAATTACATCTTGGCAACAAATTCAAACTGAATTTTTGAAAAATTCTTCCCGATTAATAAGACGAACGCTTTGAAAAAAGAAATCAAGAATTTTTTCCAAAAGAGTGATGAGCAATATTTTAAATGTTGGGAACGTTTTAAGGATTTATTAAATGCTTGCCCTCACCATGGTTTTGAAACTTGGAGAACCGTAAGTTTCTTCTATGAAGGTTTAAACGCTGAAACAAAACAATTTGTGGAAATGATGTGTAATGATGAATTTTTGGATAAAAATCCTGATGATGCACTTGAGTATTTAGACCATCTAGTTGAAAAAACTCAATCTTGGTATAATGAAAAGACTTCTGAAGGTTCAATTAGATCTAAGCTTGAAAATTCTAAAGGAAAATATAATTTAAGTCAAGAAGACGATCTAAATGCTAGAATTGAAAGTTTAACTAAACAAGTTGAAAGTTTGCAACTAAAGAAACCTAAGGAAGTAAAATTTGTGCAAAATTATGACATATGTGAAATTTGTGCATTAATGGACATTTAACTAATGAATGCCCACAAATTCCTATTTTCAAAGAGATGTGTCATGAACAAGTAAATGCATTATCTAATTTTCAAAATTCATATCCATCAGTTTTTTCTGAAACATACAACCCAAATTGGAAAAATCATCCAAACTTTAAGTGGAAAAATGAAAGTGTATCACAACCTTTTCCCACCCAGAAAAACCCCAACTCCAATTTCACCCAACATAATAAACCACATATAAAAAGCCTTGAACAAACTTTACAAGCCATTATGCAAGGACAAACAACCATCAACAACCAAACGCCATAAGTCATCAATGATATTAAAAGTACATTATCTACTTTAACTAATTCCTTAAGAAAAGTTGAGAAAGGAAAGTTTCCTGCTCAACCTCAACAAAATCCTGCTGGGCAATGTCAAAGTTCCTCTAATGCACCAGAAAATGTTAATTTTATCACCACTTTACGAAGTGGAAAACTAATTGACAAAATAATTAACCTTAAGAAACAGGAAGTTGAGTCAACCCAGACCCCGAATAATGAAGATAAAAATAAAGAAGAAGATGAAAATAAGAATTTAAACTCTATTAAGAAATCATCCACTTCTCATTTTCCTCAAAGATTACACCCAATTAAGAAATTGGACCAAAACTCTGAGGTTTTGAAACAAGTAAAGATTTGTGTACTGTAAAGAGAAAACTACATGTTCAAAATAAGGCATTTTTAACAGAGAGTGTAAGTTCAATTTTTCAACAAGAAACCCCTCCTAAATACAAAGATCCTGGTTGTCCAACAATATCTTGTATTATTGGGAATACAAAAGTAGAACATGCACTTCTTGATCTTGGTGCAAGTGTTAACCTTTTACCGTTTTCTGTGTATAAACAACTGGATTTGGGAGAATTAAGGAAAACTACTGTCACACTTCAATTGGCAGATCGTTCTATAAAAATTCCAAGAGGTATAGTAGAGGATGTGTTAGTGCAAATTGATAAATTCTATTTTCCGGTAGATTTTATTATTTTAAACACATGCCCAGTCTCAAATCCATCATCTCAACAGCCAATCATTTTAGGAAGACCATTTCTTGCAACTTCTAATGCTTTATTAAACTGTAGAAATGATGTTTTAAATCTTTTTTTTGGAAATATGACTTTGGAGTTAAATGTTTTTAACATTTCTAAGCAACCACAAAGTAATGATGAGGCTAATGAAATTTATGTAATTGAGACATGTACTCTTGAAAAATTGATAACCTCATTTTCTGATCCATTAGAAAATTTGATAAATGATTGTGTCAATGATAACAGTTCAGAGTTTGATTCCATTCCTATGATTTCACAAGTTTCAAAGCTTAATGAATGGAAACCCAAATTTGAACAATTATCAAAGTCTGAAAAGGTTCCAACCCCGTCAAGCGAGCAACCACCAGTTTTAGAGTTGAAGCCTTTACCATCAAATTTGAAATATGCTTTTTTGGGTGCTAATGATACTTATCCGGTAATAATATCCTCTAAGTTAAGTTATGATCAAGAGCATAAATTATTAGAGGTATTAAAGATTCACAAGCATGCGATAGGGTGGTCTATATCAGATATAAAAGGAATTAGCCCATTAATTTGCACTCATAATATTTATTTAGAGGAAAATACTAAACCCTCTAGGCAGATGCAACGAAGACTTAACCCTAATATGAAAGAAGTGGTGAGAAATGAAGTTATTAAGCTATTAGACAATGATATTATCTATCCTATCTCTGATAGTAAATGGGTAAGTCCTACTCAAGTTGTGCCTAAGAAATCAGGAGTAACTATAGTAAAAAATGATAAAAATGAATTGATTCCAACTACGACTGTTACTGGTTGGCGTGTATGCATTGACTACAGAAAATTAAATTTAATGACAAGAAAAGATCATTTTGCTTTACCTTTTATGGACCAAATTTTGGAAAGAATTGTTG
Organism: Prunella vulgaris; assembly: GCA_026898435.1. Taxonomy (NCBI): domain Eukaryota; kingdom Viridiplantae; phylum Streptophyta; class Magnoliopsida; order Lamiales; family Lamiaceae; genus Prunella; species Prunella vulgaris. Next base: position 281,065 of record JAPKLY010000303.1, read on the forward strand.
GGCATGAATTTTATTGCTTCTTAGATGGATATTCAGGGTATAATCAAATTGCAATTGCACTAGAAGATCAGGAAAAAACAACATTTACATGTCCTTTTGGAACGTTTGCATATCGTAGAATGCCATTTGGATTATGTAATGCCCCAGCAACATTCCAAAGATGTATGGTAAGTATTTTCAGTGACATGGTTGAACGTTTCCTTGAAGTTTTCATGGATGATTTCTCTGTCTTCGGAAATTCTTTTGATGATTGCTTAATAAACTTGGCTAAAGTCTTAGCTAGATGTGAGGAGAAAAATCTTGTTCTTAACTAGGAAAAATGTCATTTCATGGTAACTGAAGGAATTGTGTTAGGCCACATTGTTTCATCAAAAGGAATAGAAGTTGACAAGTCCAAAATTGATCTAATAGCCAACCTACCAACACCAAAATCAGTTAAAGATATTAGATCATTTCTAGGACATGCAGGTTTTTATAGAAGGTTCATAAAAATTTTAGCACAATTTCAAGACCATTATGCAACCTTTTATTAAAAGATATAGTATTCGAGTGGAATGACTCTTGTGAAAAGGCTTTTGTAACACTCAAAGAAATGCTCACTTCTACACCTATTATGCAACCTCCTGATTGGACTCTACCTTTTGAAATTATGTGTGATGCTAGTGATTATGCTGTTGGAGCCGTGTTAGGACAGAGAAAAGATAAGAAACCTTATGTGATATATTATGCAAGTAAAACTCTTAACAGTGCTCAAATGAATTATTCCACTACTGAAAAAGAATTACTTGCTGTAGAATTTGCACTAGAAAAATTTAGATCTTATCTTGTTGGCTCATCTATTGTTGTTTATACTGATCATTCGGCTTTAAAATATCTACTAGCAAAGAAAGATGCAAAGCCAAGATTAATTAGGTGGATACTTTTACTTCAAGAATTTGATATAATAATCAAAGATAAAAAGGGAGTGGAAAATGTAGTGGCCGATCACTTATCCAGACTTACATGTGATGAATCTTTCGAGGTAAGCCCCATAAATGACTCTTTTCCCGATGAGCAATTATTCACCGTGTCTAATGGTCCATGGTTTGCGGATATTGCTAACTTTCTTGCGACAGGTCAAATTCCAATTCATTGGAATGCTCAAGATAAAAAGAAATTTTTTAGGGAAGTAAGAAATTTCTTTTGGGATGACCCATATCTTTTTAAATATTGTCCTGATCAAATATTAAGAAGATGTGTACCAGATAATGAGATTCAAAGCATAATAAATTTTTCTCACTCTGAAGCTTTTGGGGGGCATTTTTCAACAAGAAAAACTGCTGCAAAAAATTTACAGTGTGGATTTTATTGGCCAACACTTTACAAGGACACATATGAATTTTGTAAATCCTGTGATCGATGTCAGAGATTAGTGGGCATAAGTCGTAGAAATATGATGCCATTAAATCCTATCCTATCCTAATTGTTGAAGTATTTGATTGTTGGGGAATTGATTTTATGGGTCCTTTTAATCCACCATCTTTTGGTTATCAATATATTTTGGTTGGAGTCGACTACGTTTCAAAATGGATTGAGGCAATCCCTTGCAAAAATAATGATCATAAAATTGTTTTAAAATTTTTGAAGGAAAATATTTTTTCAAGATTTGGAATGCCTCGTGCAATTATTAGTGATGGCGGCTCACACTTTTGTAACAAACCTTTTGAGAATTTAATGAAAAAATATGGAATCCAACATAAAGTGTCTACCCCATACCACCCAAACACTAGTGGGCAAGCTGAACTCGCTACTAGGGAAATAAAACATATCTTGGAGAAGACAGTCAACTCAAATAAAAAAGATTGGTCAATCAGGTTAGTAGATGCATTATGGGCTTATCGAACAACATTCAAAACAATACTTGGTATGTCTCCTTACCTACTTGTCTATGGTAAACCATGTCATTTACCTGTTGAAATAGAACATAAAGCTTTTTGGGCTATTAAAAGGTTTAATTTCAATCTAGAAAAAGCTAGTACTTTAAGAAAATTTCAACTAAATAAATTGGAGGAAATCAGAAATGACGCATATGACAATTCTAGAATTTACAAAGAAAAAATGAAAGTGTTTCATGACAAGCACATTGTCAGGAAAACTTTTGAAATAGGACAAAAAGTTCTTCTATATAATTCTAGATTACATCTGTTTCCTGGAAAATTGCGCTCAAAATGGTCAGGACCCTTTATTATAAGAACTGTATTTTCAAATGGAGCGGTTGAAATTGAAAATCCAAAAACAGGTGATGTGTTTAAAGTGAATGGACAACGTCTAAAACCATATCTTGGAAATTTTAGTAAGGAGATTGAGTCAGTATCTCTTACTGACCCGACTAGTAATATTGTGTGAATTTTATTTTTCCGGTATAAATGGCGGATTCGGTACTCCGTGACTTCCAAGTCAGTATTTCAGTTACCCACAAAACTGAATTGTAAAAAAAAAATTCAAAAAAATAAAAAAAAATATATATTATATATAACACTCAATTTTAACGGTAACAATGATGAGTGTATCACCACCACTTATCTTTCCAAACGGTCATGAACAGCTAGTTTTTAAATTTTTTCAAAAAAATTACTCTATAAATACCTAATTTTACTCTCATTTCTCCCCTCTTCAAGTTATCATTAACTCAAACAAAATGAGCAAAATCTTTCTCTCCATCATCACTCTTGCCTACTTTGTCATGCTTGCTATTTGCTATTTCAATGAAGAAGAAGAATTAGGTGCATTACCTTGGATTATTGCAGCAATTGCAATGCAATTTATAATGTTAGCTTGGGGAGTAGCATTTTTGTAATTGTAATGTAATTTCTTGTTGTTTAATAAATTTTTAATCTTTCATTTTGGAATAGGTCGACGAAATGGACACTATGGATGCGGCAATTGCCTCTTTAAATAAATGCTTTCCTTGCTTCATTAAAAAGGATTTGATTAAGATATATTATGCTCGATGTGAAAGATTACGATTAATGAAGATTAAAGGAATACCACTTGATCTTCAATGGTTGATTGAAGCAAAGGTTAGAATTTGAGGTGAGTTACCTAATTCAATTGTTCCACGCGTGACTGGTTTGGGTAGAAGTTTATTTTCTAAAAAACGAAGGGCTAAAAGAATGGGAGTTTGCTATAAATGTGCTAGATGGACGTGTAACACACGTTGTAAAAATATAGGAATGGCTTCCGATAATCGATTAAATAAAATAGATTTCATTATAAATGGACTGAGTAAGGGGTCAGTGCATAACCAATGGACCTCTGAGACGCATTATATTGGAATAGAGCAAAGAGCTTTAGTCTATTTAAGGAATTAATTAATAAAGGAATATGCACATTGTCTCGGGAATCTGACGTTAAAAGACCTTGTTTGCAAATTTCTAAGAAAATTGGATGGGAAACATATCCTCGACTCATAGAAGGCGTTTAAGCCGTTTCTGGACGTAAAACCAGAGGAAGATGTGAGCCACAATCACAACTACTGTCCCCAAGTGGGACCTCAATCTCTTAACTTTCTTTTGACTTTTGTTTCATTTAACAGTATTTCTTGAATCGTATCAGGTACCATTTTTCATTTATCTTTGTCTATATAATTTAGTGTTCAGCTTATCACAACTCGTATCATCCTTTCGAAAGTCCAAATATGGCAACTTCATCTTCTAAAAAAATAACCTCTATTTGTGTTTTAGGGGGAGCTGGAAATAGTCTTAATAAAGAATTTTCTCGAGTAGCAAATAAGCTAGGTGGTATACTAGCTCGGAAAAATATCAAACTAGTACACGGAGGAGGCACACTTGGTCTGGTAGGTAATGTTGCCTTGACAGCATCTTGGGGAGGATCTGAAGTTCAGGGAGTCGTTCACACAGGTATAAAAAGAGTTAATCCTACTACAATTGGTGAGGAAATACAGATTTCATCCTTAATTGACAGAATGCCAAAATTGATAGAAATCTCTGATGCATTCATAGCCCTTCCAGGTGGTACTCTTACTTTGGAAGAAATATTTAACATTGTATGTTGGTCATGTTAAAGTATTCATTCAAAACCTGTGGGACTACTGAATATTAATGGTTATTATGATGGGTTACTAACTTTTTTGGATCATGTGAAGGAACAAGGTTTTATTGAAGAATCAGAACGTCAATTCTTTACAGCAGATTCAGATCCAGAACAATTAATAGAAAAACTCAATGCCTGTGAGATTAAAAGTTGCCCAATCACGTCTCAGGTAAACTGGTTAGGAACTCGACCCAGAATAAGTCAGGATGATTTAGATTAACATTTTTAAAAAAAAAAAATTAGAAAAAAACATTAATTAAAAAAAATAA
>JAPKLY010000303.1:314088-326233 GCA_026898435.1 Prunella vulgaris
ACCTATCAGGCTGTGCTGAATGCACATAAGACCTGACTTAGGCCTTGGTTCAGTTTACCTGAATCATGTAAGTCCAAAGCAAAAAGGTTATTTATGCTATGGGACAAGAGACAAAGAGAATATCAGTAAGACTCCAATAAGACAAACATTCAGGCTGAGTTATTTACAAAAGGCTCAGAGTATTGAATGTACGAGGAAGGACAAATGTCTGAAGGTCAACTAGCCATTAGAACGGAAAGCCAATGATCGTTCGACACGTATGTATGGAATCTGCGTAGCATTTAATACGGCATTTAATGCGTCTCAGAGTTGCAGGCGGCGGGACAAACTTGCCAGATTAAGCATGGCGATTAGGTCAAACAGTACTTCTAGCCTGCAACCACCCTAAAATAGGAAAGATTTGATTTGATCTCCTCCAACGGATGTATTTTGAATTTTGCCTATAAATATGGAGAGTCTTGCACCCATTCAAGGCTAACGGGAAATTTCCAAGCGAAAGCTCTCAAGAATCTAAGCACTCAAAGCATACTATAAGCAACACTCTGTAATTAAATTTCCCTAGTGTTGTAGTAGGATTCTCTCTGTATTTGCTTAGATCGATAGCTCTAATATTTAGCATTATTTTGTACTGCTAGAGCTATCCTAGTTGGAAACCAGAATACCAAACCACTCAGGGTGTGAGATTGGTTGGTTAGAAGGACTGGGACTTGTAAAACGCCCAGGGGTCAGTTCCTAAGAGAGGAAGTTGGCTATTCGTGTCCCTTGGCACGTAAAACCCAAGTACCTATCCTCAGGGTTTTGAGGATAGCTTCCTGTTAAATCAGGTCGTGGACATAGGAGTTGGTTATCTCCGAACCACGTTAAAAAGACCCTCGTGTGCTGATTTACTGTTTTGCTCAGGGTCATAACTGTCATCATACTAAACTGAACATTCTGCATTGTTCTTATATTCAGGACTGAATCAATCATCCTGAATCTTAATAGTGTGCACTCAGCCTTAACCACCAGTTTACTAAGCAACTCAAAGAAAACGTTTTCAGAAACTAAAACGAGTAGAAACTAAGGGCTCACTTTCCGCACGTACTCTAGCTCACTGAGATAGTAGTCCAACTGACTTGCTTCCGAGCAGTCAGTAGGTTTGTTATCTCTACTGAGCTTCAGAGAACTTTACTCACACTCAGCTTATCTGACTCGTTACTGAACTGTCCCTGCTGCCCCTGTGGACCTTCAGCATACTGAGTAATTCAGGAAATCCTGACTGAGAGTGTTAGAGTATTTTTCTGAGTCTTTCAGAAAAAACTGACATCAGTGTATTCCCCCTTCATACACTGATTATACTCATTTCGGGACCAACAAGTGGTATCAGAGCATTGGTTCAAAAGACCACTGACTTTGTTTACCAACAGTTTCTGAGGAGAAACTTTTGGTGGTCTACTGAACAGATCTTGTTTCTGAAAACTGCATATCATGGCATCCGGTTCTAAACGCCTCGAGGGCAATCTTCCTGAATTCTCTATTGATAATTATGACTATTGGAAATCCAGGGTACTCGCACATCTCTATTCCATTCATGATCAGATGCCTTTGGTGATTGAGCAAGGTCCGATCAAATTCATGAGGAATCTTCAGACGACCTGGCCCGTTGCTGGCAACGTTCCTGTTCCAGCCGTCGGAGATGAAGATGTGGAGAGGTCCGCGCTTAATTCTGATCAGATTAAGCAAATCGGACTGGATAATGTTGCTAAGAACATTATACTCCACACCGTTTCTTATGAGAATTCGGTCAGGCTCATGCACCTGAAGACGACAAAGGAGATCTGGGATGCCTTGAGGGAGATGAGTAAGGGATCAGAAAAGATCAAGGAGAACAAGAGAGATCTTGCGATCATGAAGTTTGAGGCCTTCCGGATGTTAGAGGGAGAGTCCATCGATCAGATGGAAGCTCGGTTCATTAAGATGATGAACGAGCTAGCAACCCTTGGGAAGGAGTTTCCCAAGAGGGAGGTATCTTCTAATATCCTGAACTGTCTCCCTGAAAGATGGGACACAGGAGTGATCTTGTTGAAAAATACTCAGGATCTCACCAACATTACTCACTCTCACCTATTCTCAGAGTTAAAGGCTCTGGAATTCGACCTCAATAAGAGGAAGAAGAAGGGTGTTGTCAGTGAGGAAATTAGTGAGGAGAAGACACCTGCAAAGGAAAAGAGCGTAGCTCTTAAAGCTACTCCTGAGCCTGAGACTGGATCTGGTTCTAAGTCTCTGAAGGACATGAACAAGGATGAGCTGGCCTTGGAATACAGCCTGATGGCGCGGCATTTCGAGAAACTGAACTCTCGATTCGGAAGGTATAAGAAATTTTATATTGACAGCCGTGATCACAGGTACTCCAGCCCCAGGAGATCGAGCCCCCGATGAGAAGAAAGGAGGGGTTCAGATTCCAGGAGAGATCGCGATGAGCCTGAGCGGCGAAGAGATGAGAAGAGGAGAGATGATGAGCCCAAAAGATCCAGCTCCAAACCTGAACGATCATCAGGGAGCAGGAGGGAGTCATCAGATAAAAGGTACACTGATAAGAAGTTTGCTTCTGATGTAGATCAGTGCTACCACTGCAAGAAGATCGGACATTATCAGTATGATTATCCGGAGCTCAGTGCTCGTGAGCGAGAGGATCGGAGAGCTAAGAGAGAACACAGGGCATCAGACCGGAGAGCTATGCTTGCTGAGGACTCCTCAGATTCAGACGGCCCAGGACGCCGGTCCCCTGAACTCTTCTCCGATGAGGAGTATGATGACCTCTGCCTGATGACAGATGATGAGGTATGTTTTTCTGCCTCTTCTCCTGATCACGCACCTCAGCTTAGCTCAGATTCAGCAGGAGAACTCGACCTTCAGCTCGCTCTAGAGCAATTGATGGTTGACTTCTCAAGGCTGCAGGAGACTCATACTCACACAGTGTATGTGAATGCACAGCTGAGTGGAGAAAACGATCGGTTAACTGAGTCTCTCAGAGTGAGAGATACTGAGGAAGCCCTCAGATTAGTACATCTTCAGGAAGAGCTGCTTCATGCTCGGAACAGGTATGATGAAGCTCCACTGGAGGTGGAAAGACTGAAGGGTGTAATCAGCTCGCTGATTGAGACTCGTGATACTGATCTGTTCCTCGCTCAGGAACAACTGATGATTGAGCGAATTGCTCTAAGAGTGATGTTCGAAACTGAGTGGCAAGCTCTCCTTTGTGCTGAGCAAACTGCTTGGGATCTTGAGCTGATCTCAAAAGAGAAAGCTCATGAAGAGTTGGTGCTTCAATACACCACTGAAATTGAGGCCCTGAAAGAAACAAATGGGCATCTTGAGGTTAAGCTGAAGAAGTTACACACATCTTCCCTAGTGGTTGATGAGTTAACAAGTTTTTCTCAGCTGACCGATGGTGCTAAAGCTGGGTTAGGCTATAATGCATCAAAAGACCCAAAGGGCAAGAAGAAGAGAGGTGCTTCAGAGAGCAACTCTCAGAAGAAGGATAAAGGCAAAGGGAAGGAGAAAATGCCTGCTGAACCTGTCAGGCAAAGGACTGAGGAACCAAGGACAAAATCTGAGGGAAAGGTCAAGGCTCCTCATCCTGAATCTAGGAAGACAGGCTAAAGGAACTCCAAAGCTCAGCCTAGGAATCCTAAAGCTGGAAAGAATTCCGCCCCTAGCACTTCTCAGGCTCAGCCTAGAATTGTTCAGGGTGGAAGGAACTCCGGTCAGAGGAGAACTCAGGCAAGGCCAACGACTACTGAGGTCCAGACTCCTCAGGCAGGGCACAGAGCCCTTTAGGAGCGTCTCTATCCTCAATGGAGAAGGACAAACCAGGTGGCCTCTGAAAGGCAACGGAGACCTGACTCCGATAACACTCAGACCAGACCTCATGTACCAAGAGGTCAGGCCCGAGCTGCTCCTTCTTAGGGCAGACCCCAGCCCAATGCACCCATGCTAAAGAGGAACAGGAGGCCCGCCCCCAGGAATCAATCCAGGGCTCCTGAAACTCAGGCTGACACCCATACACCCTCAACTTCCCAAGCACCGAGGAAGAAGAGGACGGTGTATGTTGATTTTTCTGGTAGACAGGTTTACACTTCTGAGGCCATCAGAATTGTTAAACAAATCTGGATCCCGAAGGGTATGGCTGACTCTGTAGGACCCAATACGAGATGGGTACCTGAGGCCTGATTCTTTTCAGGTCCCTGCGGGCTACAAGAAGAAGAAGGAGGATCTGATGAAAGACTGGTACTTGGACTCAATGTGTTCCAGGCACATGACCGGATTTCGTGATCTCCTTCAGGATTATCTAGCTCAAGAAGGCCCGCAGGTAACCTTTGGTGATAACTCTAAGGGTTTCACCAGGGGATTCGGAACCCTTGTTATTGGCTCTATCCGTATACTAAATGCATCATATGTTGAGGGACTGAGACATAACTTACTCTCGATTAGTCAGTTCTGTGACCGAGGATATAGTGTAGAATTTACATATAATATGTGTCTTGTAAAGGACAAATCTACACTACAGGTTCTGATTACAGGTATCAGGAGGGGCAAAGTATATTTTGCTGACTTCAAGAGCAGTCCTCCAGAAACTTGTTTGGTCGCTAAGAGCTCCTCTGAGCTCAGTTGGCTTAGGCATAAACGCCTGAGTCACTTAAACTTCAAGATTATTAACAAAATTTCTAGACTTTCTCTTGTAGATGGTCTACCTAATGAAGTTTTTAGCAAAGACCACGTGTGCGGAGCATGTCAGGAAGGCAAGCAAACCAAAGCCTCATTCAAAGAGAAAGAAGCCTTCTCAACTGACAGAGTGCTTCAGCTCCTGCACATGGATGGTAGGAAATATACCCTTGTTGTTGTTGATGATTATTCCAGGTATACATGGGTTATTTTCTTGCAGAACAAGAAGGAGACTCAGGTCAAGCTGCCGGAGTTACTCAAGCAATTGAGTACTGAATAGGGTCAGAGCATAGTCAGGATCCAATCAGATCGAGGAACAGAGTTTATAAACTCTATTATAACTGACTTTTGTTCTAACCCTGGTATAGTTCATGAGACTTCTGAAGCTAGGACCCGTCAGCAGAATGGGGTAGCTGAAAGAAGGAATCAGAACCCTGAAGGAAGCTGCCCGGACCATGTTGGCTGAGTCAGGACTGCCAAAGAAGTACTGGGCTGAAGCAATCAATACTGCTTGCTACACTCAGAACCGATCTATGCTGAACAAACAACATGCTCAGACACCTTATGAAACTTGGAACAAGAGGAAGCCTCGCATCTCTTATTTCCATATTTTTAGTGTAAGTGTTTCATCCTGAACAATGGGAAAGACCAGCTGAAAGCCTTTGATAGCAAATCTGATGAGGGAGTGTTCTTAGGATACTCCTCAGTCAGTAAAGCTTTCAGGGTGTATAACTGTCGGACCCTTTGTGTGGAGGAAACACCTCATGTTGTGTATGATGAGACTGCATCAGTGCGTAGAAAATAGGTTCCGAGTCCTGACACTGAGGGGGTTACCAAGAGAGTAACAAGACTGAGTCTGAAAAATCCTGAATTCAATATCAAACTTGTCAGTGCTCCCAAAGGATGGGATGATGATATGATGAAGATCAGGATGGACCTCAGGCCAACCCTCATCAAGCCCCAGCCTCGGAGAATGTTGAGTCTCAGACGGAGGGACAGACTCAACCTGAGGTACGTACTGTCGGTGATGATGCTTCTGCACCTGAAACAGTTACTGAGTCCAACACTGTAGGGGGAAACAATGTCTCTGATGTTGCCCAACCCTCGGAAAATGACTCAGTATCCCCTGTTCTTGCTCGTTCTGCTTCTTTGCCTGTTATTGTCGAGACTAATATTTCAGGATCAGGCGAAGGAACGTCAGCAGCTCCCAGTGCAGCCGTCAGTAGGAGGCGATGGCTAGATGATCACTCATTGGCTGATATCATTGGTGATGTCAATGAGGGGGTCAGGACAAGGTTGTCCTTTGGTAAGAGCGCTATGTTTTGTTATTTCCTGAGTGATCAGGAACCTAAGAGCATAGAAGAAGCTCTTACTGACCCCAACTGGATCCTAGCCATGCAGGATGAGCTCAATCACTTTGAGCGGAATCAGGTTTGGGAGTTAGTTGAGAGACCTAGGCGTCAACATGTTATTGGCACCAAGTAGGTTTTTAAGAACAAGAGGGATGAGAAGAATGTTGTTGTCAGAAATAAGGCCAGACTAGTAGCAAAGGGTTACTCTCAGGCCGAAGGAATAGACTATGATGAGACCTTTGCTCCGGTCGCAAGATTGGAAGCAATCAGGTCGTTTCTGGCTTATGCAACATTCAAGATGTTCAAAGTGTATCAGATGGATGTAAAGAGTGCTTTTCTGAATGGTGTACTGAATGAGGAGGTCTATGTTGAGCAACCTCCAGGGTTCAAAGTTGGTGACAAGGTATATCACCTGAAGAAAGCTCTTTATGGCCTGAAGCAAGCTCCGAGAGCTTGGTATGATACACTATCCCGATTTCTGATAGAGCACGGGTTCATGAAAGGAACAGTGGACAGGACCCTCTTCCGGATATCCGAAGGGGAAGACATTCTCTTGGTTCAGATTTATGTGGATGACATAATATTTGGATCTCCTAATCTGAAGCTTTGTGAGAAATTCTCCAAGCTGATGACTGGGAAATTTGAGATGTCAATGGTGGGAGAAATGAATTTCTTTCTGGTTCTCCAAGTTAGGCAATCTGACTCCGGAATCTTCATTAATCAGTCTAAATATGCGAGGGACTTGATTCAGAAATTCGGAGTTCAGTCCAGCAAAGTCTCATGTATTCCCATGAACACAAATGAGAAGCTGGATCCTGATAAAGAAGGAGTCTCAGTAAATCAAACTGAATATAGGGCACTAATAGGATCTTTATTGTACCTGACTGCAAGTTGTCCTGACATCACTTATGCAGTCGGAGTATGTGTAAGGTATCAGTTTGATCCAAAGAAGAGTCATCTAGAGAGTGCCAAAAAGATACTGAAATACCTGAGAGGTACAGTCAATCTAGGACTTTGGTATCCCTCTGATGACAATCTAGAACTGACTGGCTATTCAGATGCAGATTATGGAGGCTGTAGGCTTGATAGGAAATCAACTACAGGCACATGTCAGTTTCAAGGGAGTAAACTGATCTCTTGGTTTTCTAAGAAGCAAACCAGTGTTGCAACGTCTACTACTGAGACTGAGTATATGGCGGCAGACAATAGTTGTTCTCAGATCCTTTGGCTGAAACAACAACTGAGAGACTACCAAATTGAGGCCACTGAAGTCCCAATTTATTGTGACAACAATAGTGCCATTGCCATATCCCAAAACCCAGTCTTACACACAAGGTGTAAGCATGTAGACATCAGGCATCACTTTATCAGAGATCATGTTGAGAAGAAGGACATCAGGATGGAGAGAGTCCCTATTGATAAACAGAGAGCTGACATTCTGATAAGGCTTTGCCTGAAACCAGGTTTGGTGAGTTATCAGTAGAGTTAGGACTCCTTGACCCAGGCTTAGGAGATTCAATCTGAATCCCTAATTAGAATGCACAAGGTCAGGAGGAATAGGACTCAGGATGAAGGAATCTCAGAGAGAATGTGAATGGTTTTAGGGGGAACATTCAGTATGAAAAGGATGATCAGTATAGACTTTCTAAGATTCAGGACACTGAACTCAGGGCTTGTCACCCTGATAGATCACATGTGGTATCAGTCAGAATACAAATCTGACTGACTGGTATGTTTCCTGATTTTCTTTCAGTCATCATATCTTGCTTGCATCATCCTTGATACTGTTTGCCGTATTGTCAAATCAATTTATTTTTTCATTTAATCCCAGCCATTCATTTCATATTTAGTTATTATTTAATGAAAATTATTTGAATTAAATACGGATATGCTCTGACGCGCATTTAATGCACAGTGGGCGGGAACAGTTTTCGATAAAGTTTTGACTCATTACTATTGAAAACCGAAGGGGCGCCATGCATCTTGCGTCTTAATCTTAACCATTAAATCCCATAAGTCATTATTTTCTGACCATCCGATTAAAACTGGATTTTAGTATAAATAAGGGAAGTTTTTGTTATTGCAACCTTTACGCACTCAAATCTTTTCTTGTTATATTTCTCTCTGCAAACCGATTTCTCTTCATATCTTCAAAATTTCATCTATGGCTTCACCTTCTGTGGATTCGTTCTTTGGGAATCTTTTCCATCTCAGAAACGAGATCCACTGGGAACCGTTTGGAGATTTCACTTCTAATCATCCTGACATCTTGCCTGTGAAGGAACTCTTTGAAAATGCAGGACTTCTGTGATTTATCACAATAAGACCCCGGAGACTCAATCCCCGTATTGTTGCTGCCTTCTACCTCAAAATGGCGCAGAACAAGGATTCCCAGGAGTGGGAGACGTGCATTCCCCTGACTTCTTGTGTGAAGGGGAAGGATGGCGAAGATGAGATGACCAGGAGGTGGGTCACTCTCAACCTCAGGCAGAAGATTAAGGAAGTGTTTAATCTTCCCCACTCTGGACGAAGCCCTATCGACTATTGGTTTGGGACTGAGAAGGATTATCTCCAGTCTCTCTGTGATGGAGACGTTGTTCTAAAGTCGGGCCTGAACAAGTACGTTCTGAGGACTGAGAATTGTCACTTCTTCGACCTGACTAGTCAGGGAGTGATGGGGATTGCTGGAGGGCTGGAGCAAATCTCCCGGCCGAAATTATATACGATGATGGCAATCTCTGATGCCTCAGAGCACAACTTTCACTGGGAGGATTATTTCCTCCATCTGCTGGTAGCTGAGACCAACAAAATCAAATACTCGCCGGAGGGTCAGGCGACATTTGAAGCCAAGATGCACTTTGGCACCAAGATTTCTATGATCTTGGAAACTCTGGATCTCGGTAATGTGGATCAGGCTCAATCACTCGAGATTCCAGCGAAGATCGGTCTCTTCAGAGCTTACTCCGGTGATGCTGGCACAAAGAAGAGACCAAGGACCCAGAAGAAGAAGGCTCAGGCGAGCATGACTGGAAGAGTCAAGGCTCAGGCGAGCAAATCTTCAGGGGCCCTTATTGTGAAGCCAGCGGAGGACAAACCCAAGCCCTCAGGACCCAAGCAACAGAAGCTGACATTCTTATATCTGGGGTCAGAGGAGCGGAAGAAAAAGCTTGTGGAAGAGAAGGCTGCTGAAGAAGTGATTCAGCATGCAACTCCGGAGAGGGAATCAGCTCAGGCTACTCTTGAAATTGCCCCTATCTCTGCCATTCCGGATGTTGCACCCTCTGATCCAAATCCATTGATCCTCAACATTGCATCAACATATCAGGGCTTGGAGGCCCACTCGAGTGAGGATCAGGGGGAACCTGCTCAGGAAGAAGGAGTTGAGAAGGAGACTGCTGAAGCGGTTCAGGCTGAAGCCCCATGGCCATTCCCTGCGCCTGATGAGAACACATTGCCTGATTTTGAGATTGTGGCAAGGGGAACGGCTGCGGAGATGGTGGAAAAGAGGTTTCCTGACCTCTCAAATGCTCAAAAGGAGGCAGTTGTGCAACTTCGCACCTACGCCATGATCAGGAATGCCACCTGGCCTGAACTAAGTCAGCTCGGAGAGTCGAGAGGATGGGACAAAATGGCTGAATCTGAAGCTGCTCTCTTTGATCACTTTGAGGTAAATTCCTTGCGTCATCTGATCAAGATGGCAGACTTCATCAAAACTGTCTAATGCATCTATCCTTAGCCAGAGCCTGAAAGAATGGAGAAGGAGAAGGAAGTTGAGAAGGAGGTAGTTGTGATTGTTGATGACATTCAGCAAGGTGGCACTGAAGGGGTCAGTGCACCGGCCGATGAAGCACTCCTGGGACCCTGGACTGCGGAGGCTTTAGGAGAGGGTCCAACAGGTCTGATCCGAGTCAAAGGAAAATGGATCACCCTAGAATCCCTATATGTTCAGAACTCCTCACGAGCCCTTGCCAATCTTCACAGAAGGGTAATCCTCATCGAGCAAAAAATAAGTCGGGTTGGTTCAAATTCTGAAGCTCTAAATAAGAAAATAAATAGGCTGGATCGAGACCTGAACGAGATGGGTACTGATATGCATGCTGCAATCGACCTTCTCGGTGAAGTTCGGACACAACACTAAGTAGATCTCACTGTTATTACTGAGCAAGAGAAAGGAGCCATTTAAAGTTGCAATCAAATGGTCTCTGATGCGCAAAGTCAGCAGGAGAATAAGCTTGCCACTTTTCTTGATCAACAACTGCCTGAGAGAATTGATCAACTGGTTGAGGAAAAGCTGGCCAAGCTGAAGGCTGAACTGAAGGAGGAGCTGCTGAGTGAAATGTCCGCACAAGAGAAAATGGAGATTGTCTCTGCCCTGGACAACCGAATGACAAGCTTCGAAGAACGGCTGAAGGATGAACATAATTCAGCTGTTGATAAGCTCAGTGTTGATCTGAGAGGGATGGCAGGGCAAATAGGGCAACTCCAGGCGAAGCAGACTGAGATGGACAGTCAGTTCACCTTATTGGAGAAGTCAGTAAACGAGATCGTTGGCCGAATCAACGACGATGATGCCAAAAAGGGGGAAGGGAAGAAGCAAATAGCTGCTAGAAAAGCCAAGAAGAAGATCTTCCCCCCTGAACTGAAAGTTGCGGACAGAAAAAGGACTAGGTCCGTAGCTGCCATCGAAGCTGCTGAAGGTTCAGATCCGAAGAGGTTGAGGTCCTCTGAGGATCCTGCTCTGGAACCTTTGTATAAGGAGATGGAGGAACAAATGCACCCTGGGATGATCACTCAGAAGAAGATGGTGATGACTGAGGCAGAGAAGATAGCAAAAATGAAGGAGATTTCACTGCTCAGTCAGATCCAACGATTAAAAGAGTCCAATGAGTACCTGACTTCGCAAGTTCAGAAGAAGAAAACTGTGCCTTCTGGATCTCGAACGAAGACTCAGAGGAAGATGGTGGTCAACCCAGGTCAAAGTCCTCCTCCACTTCAGTTTGTAGAGGATTTCATCCCGATTGAGATGTTAGAGGTATGGATTCCAATCCGGAATAGGTGGGCTTATCTATTCTATGTGGTGGGGTTATGGGACGATCAATCTGAAGACAAAGACGTCATACTCCATCACTGGATGGCACAGGAGCATCCGGATCTCTGGGCTGAAATTATCAGACATGCTGACACTGAAGGTGTAGAGATCGCTCCTCCAGAATTCATCAAGTATCCTCCTCCACTCTTCAGGAACTCCAAGCAACTGGACCGGAAAGCAATATCTGAAGAAGTTGTCAGGGTAGGACGCGCTGCCGGGGTCGTTGGTGATCGGAACAGGATGAAGCAGGTCCTGAACCGAGTCTTGGAGATGTATGAAATTCCTCAAGCTGCTTGGAATAAGGATGAAGATTAGATCAGGAAATAGTTGTTCAGGAATTTGTAAATAGCTTCAGGATAACTGTAACTCTTATATCAATCAATGAAGTTATTTTATTTTCCTGAGTACAACTTCTTGTTGACTCCTGAATTTACTTTTCTGTATCCTTATCAAGAACTGTACTAACCCATTCCTTGTTTTCATCTTATAGAGTAAGTGCCTAGTTTGTCAGAAGGTACTGAACTTATTTCACTGACTAAGTCAGTTGATTGTATAGATGAATAGGAATTTGTTTAAGGGTTTTGGCATCATCAAAAAGGGGGAAATTGTTGGGACAATCTGATTATTTTGATTAGATCCCAAAACCCCTGATGAATTTGCCTAAGTACAGTTGTTCAGGTTTGTCTAGTTCAGGATAGTCAGGTTAGGAATTCAGTTCAAGGGGAACATGCTGAAGACTGAAGAATATTGGAGTCGACCCAATTTACTGAAGTCTGATGTGCAATCCATTCTGAAGAAGTCAGAGTCAGTCTTGCTGAAGATTGCCTGAACTGAAGCTGAAGAACGATGCCTGATGATCCGTCCTGAAGACAATCCTGAAGTACCATTGGCTGATGTTTCTACTGAGTACTCTAAGCATACTCAGGACAGAACTTAGTCAGTGAAGAGTAAGTATAACCTATCAGGCTGTGCTGAATGCACATAAGACCTGACTTAGGCC
>JAPKLY010000303.1:326243-346322 GCA_026898435.1 Prunella vulgaris
ACCTATCAGGCTGTGCTGAATGCACATAAGACCTGACTTAGGCCTTGGTTCAGTTTACCTGAATCATGTAAGTCCAAAGCAAAAAGGTTATTTATACTATGGGACAAGAGACAAAGAGAATGTCAGTAAGACTCCAATAAGGCAAACATTCATGTTGAGTTATTTACAAGAGACTCAGAGTATTGAATGTACGAGGAAGGACAAATGTCTAAAGGTCAACTAGCCGTTAGAACGGAAAGCCAATGATCTTTCGACACGTATGTACGGAGTCTGCGTAGCATTTAATGCGGCATTTAATGCGTCTCAGAGTTGCAGGCGGCGGAACAAACTTGCCAGATTAAGCATAGCGATTAGGTCAAACAATACTTCTAGCTTGCAACCACCCTAAAATAGGAAAGATTTGATTTGATCTCCTCCAACGGATCTATTTTGAATCTTGCTTATAAATATGGAGAGCCTTGCACCCATTCAAGGCTAACGGGAAATTTCCAAGCGAAAGCTCTCAAGAATCCAAGCACTCAAAGCATACTATAAGCAACACTCTACAATTAAATTTCCCTAGTGTTGTAGTAGGATTCTCTCTGTATTTGCTTAGATCGATAGCTCTAATATTTAGCATTGTTTTGTACTGCTAGAGCTATCCTAGTGAGAAACCAGAATACCAAACCACTCAGGGTGTGAGATTGGTTGGTTAGAAGGACTGGGACTTCTAAAACGCCCAGGGGTCAGTTCCTAAGAGAGGAAATTGGCTATTCGTGTCCCTTGGCACGTAAAACCCAAGTACATAACCTCAGGGTTTTGAGGATAGCTTCCTGTTAAATCAGGCCGTGGACGTAGGAGTTGGTTATATCCGAACCACGTTAAAAAGACCCTTGTGTGCTGATTTACTGTTTTGCTCAGGATCATAACTGTCATCATACTAAACTGAACATTCTGCATTGTTCTTATATTCAGGACTGAATCAATCATCCTGAATCTTAATAGTGTGCACTCAGCCTTAACCACCAGTTTACTAAGCAACTCAGAGAAAACATTTTCAGACACTAAAACGAGTAGAAACTAAGGGCTCACTTTCCGCACGTACTCTAGCTCACTGAGATAGTAGTCCAACTGACTTGCTTCCGAGCAGTCAGTAGGTTTGTTATCTCTACTGAGCTTCCGAGCACTTTACTCACACTCAGCTTATCTGACTCGTTACTGAACCGTCCCTGCTGCCCCTGTGGACCTTCAGCATACTAAGTAATTCTGGAAATCCTGACTGAGAGTGTTAGAGAATTTTTCTGAGTCTTTCAGAAAAATCTGACATCAGTGTATTCCCCCCCCCATACACTGATTATACTCCTTTCGGGACCAACAACTTTACTAACTTAATCATCAGTAAATTAATACTTAAGGCTCGTGAAAAACTTAAAGAACTAAAGCACAATATTTAATCCTACGCGCAAATTAACTTTAAAGCCTCAAATGATGACTTATAAACTATAACTTGAATCCAATTATGCTGGGAGTTACATCATCCTCCAACACTTCATCCTCCGAAGGCTTCCTTGTCAGTCTATCCTTGGTCGGAGATACTGACTTAGCCTTTGAAGAGTCCTTCAGCATCACAATAATGGATTTGATGGTAGTAGTGGGCTTCTCCAACTCCTTCTTCTCCGAAGGCTTCTTCTTCTGACCCTGAGTCTTCACTGCCTTACCGTTCCCAGTTGACAAGCTTTTGTAGAGAGTTTGCTTGCCAGTTAGAGCAGTGAAGTTCTCTTTGTCCAAATCTCCAAGAGCAAGAGTTTGGAGCATCAAAGAGATGTGAGTGCCATAGTGGACTGGCTTTGAAAATGTGCAGGTGCCATCAGTACCTTCGATCACCTTATTTCTCTCAGCAACCAGTTGCTGAATGAAGAACTCTTCCCAGTCAAATAACTTGTTCTCCACCACAGCCTTCATCAGATACAACTTCGGCCTAGACACTTGCTCTTTTCCTCCAACAGTCGCCATAATGGATTGGCTTACCAAATCCAGCAGATGTCTTGCAACAGGAGTCAGAACGGACTTGTTGAGCCTGGCTTTAATTAGGGGCTTCCCTTCAGCAAAAGAATTAAGAATCTCTTGCTCTTTTCCTATCCAATAGGTGTGAGGAAGATCTAACTGCTTCTTTTCTTCAGAATGAGGCAAGTTGAAGGTCTCCTTGATCAATTTCCTCACGTTGATTTTGATCCAGGTTCTCTTCACCCCAGTATCTCCATCAATCTCAGCAGAGTGTTGGGTGGGAATGGAAGAAACCAACTCACCCTCTGCGTTCTCCCGCAGCCTGATCAGGAACCTAGCAACCAGAGATAGACATAACTTCTACGGCATCTTCGATACCCAGTTGAGAATTCCAGCCTTCGTTACCCATTATTGAATGGGCAGGATGTCTAGGTGCCCAGAAGAGAAGTCCACCATCGGCTCACAGTTGACTTGGCCCTTCAGTGCCTCCAGATTGGCAAGAAACATGGTGGTCTTTGAAGGTGCCATTGAAATATAAAATATTAGTTAGAGAGAGAAATATAGTATAGGAAGCAAGAATCTCAGAATGTGGAAAGTTTCCTCAGGATGAGATCGACACCTATTTATACTAAAAGTTCAGTTATATCGGACGGTTCAGAATAAAAGACCTTTAATATTTAACGGTTGAGATTAAATCCTAAAGCTGCATGCACGTGGATTGGGCAGTTTCGGATTTCAAAGGTCATAATTCCAAAACTTTATCGGAGATAGTTCCCGCCTCTTTCGCATTTAATGTGCGTCAGAGGATGTCCGTATTTAATTCAAATTATTGTATTAAATAATAAATGAAAATAAATGAACGGCTGAGATTGTACGACAAAAAGATATGATTTGATAACTCGGCAGACAGTATCAAAGATGATGTAAGCAAGATATGATGGCTAAAATAATTCAGGAAACATACCAGTCAGTCAGATTTTGAAATCAGTGTCCTGAACCTTAGTCAGTCTATACTGACCATCCTTTCTTACTCACTGTTCCCCCTTCAACCATTCACCCTCTCTCTACTGACCTTCCAAGCTGATCTTTAGTTAGTTGTTCCCCCTGACCTTATGCATGCTGAACTAGGATTCAGACTGAATTTCCTAAGCCTGGGTCAAGGAGTCCTAACTCTACTGACAACTCAACAAACCTGGTTTCAGGCAAAGCCTTAGTCAGGATATCAGCTCTCTGCTTGTCAGTAGGGACCCTTTCCATCCTTATATCCTTCTTCTCAACATTATCTCTTATAAAGTGATGTCTGATGTCTACATGCTTACACCTTGTGTGTAGGACTGGGTTTTGGGATATGGCAATAGCACTATTGTTGTCACAATAAATTGGGACTCCAGTGGCCTCTATTTGGTAGTCTCTCAGTTGTTGTTTCAACCAAAGAATTTGGGAACAACAATTGCCTACCGCCATATACTCAGCCTCAGTAGTAGACGTTGCAACACTGGTTTGCTTCTTAGAAAACCAAGAGATCAGTTTACTCCCTAGAAACTGACATGTGCCTGTAGTTGATTTCCTATCAAGCCTACAGCCTCCATAATCTGCATCTGAATAACCAGTCAGTTCTAGGTTGTCATCAGAGGGATACCAAAGTCCTAAGTTTACTGTACCCTTCAGGTATTTCAGTATCTTTTTGGCACTCTCTAGATGACTCTTCTTCAGATCAGACTGATACCTTGCACAAACTCCAACTGCATAAGTGATGTCAGGACGACTTGCAATCAGGTACAGTAAGGATCCAATCAGTGCCCTATATTCAGTCTGATTTACTGAGGCTCCTTCTTTGTCAGGATCCAGCTTCTCATTTGTGTTCATGGGAATACGTTAGACTTTGCTGGTCTGAACTCCAAATTTTTTAATCAAGTCCCTCGCATACTTGGACTGATTTATGAAAATTCCGGAGTCAGATTGCCTGACTTGGAGACCCAGAAAGAAGTTCATCTCTCCCATCATTGACATCTCAAACTTCCCCGTCATCATCTTGGAGAATTTCTCACAAAGCTTCAGGTTAGGTGATCCAAATATTATGTCATCCACATAAATCTGAACCAAGAGAATGTCCTCCCCTACGGATATCCGGAAGAGGGTCCTGTCCACTGTTTCTTTCAAGAACCCGTGGTCTATCAGGAACTGGGAAAGTGTATCATACCAAGCTCTCGGAGCTTGTTTCAGGCCATAGAGAGCTTTCTTTAGGTGATATACTTTATTCCCAACTTCGAACCCTGGAGGTTGCTCAACATAAACCTCCTCGTTCAGTACACCATTCAAAAAGGCACTCTTCATATCCATCTGATACACTTTGAACTTCTTGAATGTTGCATATGCCAAAAATAACCTGATTGCCTCTAACCTTGCAACTAGAGCAAAGGTCTCATCATTGTCTATCCCTTCGGCCTGAGAGTAACCCTTTGCCACTAGTCTGGCCTTGTTTCTGACTACAACATTCTTCTCATCCCTCTTGTTCTTGAAGACCCACTTGGTGCCAATAACATGTTGACGCCTAGGTCTATCAACTAACTCCCAAACTTTATTCCGCTCAAACAGATTGAGCTCATCCTGCATAGCTAAGATCCAGTTGGTGTCAGCAAGAGCTTCTTCTATGCTCTTAGGTTCCTGATAACTCAGAAAACAATAGAACATAGCACTCTCGCCAAAGGACAACCTTGTCCTGACCCCCTCATTGACATCACCAATGATGTCAGCCAATGAGTGATCACCTAGCCACCGCCTCCTGTTGACGTGTGCACTGGGAGCTGCTGACGTTCCCTCGCCTGATCCTGAAACTTTAGTCTCAACAAAAATAGGCAAAGAAGCGGAACGAGCAAGAACATGGGATACTGAGTCATTTCCTGAGGGTTGACCAATATCAGAGGCATTGTTTCCCCTACAGTGTTGGACTCATTAACTGTCTCAGGTGCAGAAGCATCATCACCGACTGTACATACCTCAGGTTGAGTCTGTGCTTCCGTCAGAGACTCAACATTCTCCAAGGCTGGGGCTTGCAGAGGGTTGGCTTGAGGTCCATCCTGAACATCATCATCCCATCCCTTGGGAGCACTAACAAACTTGATCTTGAATTCAGGATCTTCAGGCTCAGTCTTGTCACCCTCTTGGTGACCCCCTCAGTGTCAGGACTTGGAACCTGGTTTCTACCCACTGATGCAGTCTCATCAAACACAACATGAGGTGTTTCCTCCACACAAAGGGTCCGACAGTTATACACCCTGAAAGCTTTGCTGATTGAGGAGTATCCTAAGAAAACTCCCTCTTAAGACTTGCTATCAAAGGCTTTCAGCTGGTCTTTCCCATTGTTCAGGATGAAACACTTACACCCAAAGATATGGAAATAGGAGATGCGAGGCTTCCTTTTATTCCAAGTTTCATAAGGTGTCTGAGCATCTTATTTGTTCAGCATAGAGCGGTTCTGAGTGTAGCAAGCAGTGTTGATTGCTTCAGCCCAGTACTTCTTGGGCAGTCCTGACTCAGGCAACATGGTCCGGGCAGCTTCCTTCAGGGTCCGGATCCTTCTCTCAGCTACCCCATTCTGCTGAGGGGTCCTGGTTGCAGAAGTCTCATGAGCAATACCAAGGTCAGTCCAAAACCAGTTATAATAGAGTTAATAAACTCAGTTCCCCGATCTGATCTGATCCTGACGATGCTCTGACCCTGTTCAGTACTAAATTTTTTGAGTAACTCTGGAAGCTTGACCTGAGTCTCCTTCTTGTTCAGCAAGAAAATCACCCATGTGTACCTGGAATAATCATCAACAACAACAAGGGTATATTTCCTACCATTCATGCTGACAGGAGTAATCGGACCAAAGAGATCCATGTGCAGGAGCTGAAGCACTCTGTCAGTTGAGAAGGCATCTTTCTCCTTGAATGAAGCTTTAGTCGGCTTTCCTTCATAACATGCTCTGCACACGTGGTCTTTGCTAAAAACTTCATTAGGTAGACCCTCTACAAGAGAAAGTCGAGAGATTTTGTTAATAATCTTGAAGTTTAAGTGACTCAGGCGTTTATGCCAAAGCCAACTGAGCTCAGATGAGCTCTTAGCGACCAAACAAGTTTCAGGAGAGCAGCTCTTTAAGTCAGCAAAATATACATTTCCTCTCCTGACACCTGTAATCAGAACCTGCAGTGTAGATTTATCTTTCACAAGGCATATGTTAGATGTAAACTCTACACTATAACCACGGTCACAAAACTGACTGACCGAAAGCAGGTTATGCCTAAGACCCTCAACATAGGATACATTAAGCACTCTCACAAAACCAACAACAAGGGTACCGAATCCTCTGGTGAAACCCTTAGAGTTATCACCAAAGGTTACCTGCGGGCCATCCTGAGCTAAGTAGTCTTGAAGGAGATCACGAAATCCAGTCATGTGCCTGGAACATCCTGAGTCCAAGTACCAGTCCTTCGTCTGATCCTCCTTTCTCTTCTTGTAGCCCGCAGCGACCTGAAAAGAATCAGGCCTCAGGTACCCATCTCGTATTGGGTCCTATAGAGTCAGTCATACCCTACGGGATCCAGATTTGTTTAACAATTCTGATGGCATCAGAAGTGTAAACCTGTCTCCCAGAAACATCAACATACACAGTCCTCTTCTTCCTTTGTGCCTGGGGAGTTGAGGGTGTATAGGTGTCAGCCTGAGTCTCAGGAGCCCTGGATTGATTCCTGGGGGCGGGCCTCCTGTTCCTCCTTGGCCTGGGTGCGTTGGGCTGACATTGGTCCTGAGAAGGAGCAGCTCGGGCCTAACCTCTAGGCACTTGAGGTCTGGCCTGAGTGTTATCGGAGTTAGGTCTCCGTTGCCTTTCAGGGGCCACCTGGCTTGTCCTTCTCCTTTGAGGATTGGGACAGTCCTGATGGGCCCTGTGCCCTGTCTGAGGCCTCTGGACCTCAGTAGTCCTTGGCCTTGCCTGAGGTCCCCTACAGCCTGAGTTCCTTCTACCCTGAGCACTTTGAGGCTGAGCCTGAGAAGGGCTTGGAGCAGAATTCCTTCGGGCCTAAGAATTCCTAGGCTGAGCCTTGGAGTTTCCTTGGTCCTTCTTCCTCGGCTCAGGATAAGGAGCTTTGGCCTTTTCCTTAGGTTTTGGGCCTTGTTCCTCAGTCCTTTGCCTGACAGGTTCAGCAGGCATTTTCTCCTTCCCTTTGCCCTTGTCCTGATGAGCAACACTAGGGCCCTTGTCATCAGTTTGGGCAGGGATAAACTTTTTCTGAGAGTTGCTCCCTAAAGCACCTCTCTTCTTTTTGCCCTTTGGGTCTTTTGAGGCATCATAGCCTATCCCAGCTTTAGCACCATCAGTCAGCTGAGAGAAACTTGTTAACTCATCAACCACTTGGGTAGATATGTGTAACTTCTTCAGCTTTTCCTCAAGATGCCCATTTTCCTTTTTCAGGGCCTCAATCTCAGCGGTGTACTGAAGCACCAATTTTTCATGATCATTCTCCTTTGAGATCAGCTCAAGATCCCAAGCAGTTTGCTCAGCACAAAGGCGAGCTTGCCACTCATTTTCGAACATCTCCCTTAGAGCAATTCGCTCAATCATCAGCTGTTCCGGAGCGAGGAACAATTCAGTGTCACGAGTCTCAATCAGTGAGCTGACTACACCTTTCAGTCTTTCAACCTCCAGTGGAGTTTCATCATGCTTATTCCGAACACGAGGTAACTCTTCCTGAAGATTTACTAGCCTGAGGGCTTCCTCAGTATCTCTCAATCTGAGAGACTCAGTTAACCGATCATTTTCCTCACTCAGTTGTGCGTTCACATCCATTGTGTGAGTATGAGTCTCCTGTAGCCTTGAGAAGTCAACCATCAATTGCTCTAGGGCGAGCTGAAGGTCGAGTTCTCCTGCTGAGTCTGAGCTAAGCTCATGTGCGTGATCAGGAGAAGAGGCAGAAGAACATACCTCATCATCTGCCATCAGGCAGAGATCATCATACTCCTCATCGGAGAAGAGTTCAGGGGACCGGTGTCCTGGACCATCTGAATCTGAGGAATCCTTAGCAAGCATTGCTTTCCGGTCTGTTGCCCTGAGCTCTCTCTTGGCTTTCCAATCTTCTCGCTCACGAGCACTGAGCTCCGGACAATCATACTGATAATATCCGGTCTTGTGGCAGTGGTAACACTATTCTACATCAGAAACACCCTTTTTGTCAGTGTACCTTTTATCAGATGACTCCCTCCGGCTCCCTGATGATCTTTCAGGCTTGGAGCTGGATCTTCTGGGATCAGCATCATCTCTCCTCTTGGAGCTTTTCTCATCTCTGTGCCGCTTAGGCTCATCTCATTCTCTCCTAGATTCAGAACCCCTCCTCTCTTCCCTTCGGGGGCTCGATCTCCTGGGGTTGGAATACGTGCGGTCACGATTATCAGCATAAAACTTCTTATACCTGCCGAAATGAGAGTTCAGGTTCTCGAATCGTCGTGCCAACAGGCTGTACTCCAGAGCTAGCTCATCCTTGTTCATCTCTCTGAGTGATTTCGAGCCAGATCCAGTCTCAGGCTCAGGAGTAGCTTTAAGAGCCACACTCTTTTCCTTCTCAGGTGTCTTCTCCTCACTCACATCCTCACTGACAGCGCCTTTCTTCTTCCTCTTATCGAGGTCAAATTCCAGAGCCTTTAACTCTGAGAATAGGTGAGAGTAAGGGATGTTTGTGAGATCCTGAGTGTTCTTCAACAAGATCACTCCTGTGTCCCATCTTTCAGGGAGACAGTTTAGGATTTTAGATGACACCTCCCTCTTAGGAAAGTCCTTCCCAAGGGTTTCTAGCTCGTTCATCATCTTAATGAACTGAGCTTCCATCTGATTGATGGACTCTCCTTGATCTTCTCTGAGCCCTCATTCATCTCCTTCAGTGCATCCCAGATCTCCTTCGCAGTCGTCAGATGCATGAGCCTAACCGAGTTCTTCTAAGAAATGGTGTGGAGTATAATGTTCTTTGCATCATTATCCAGTCCAATTTGCTTAATCTGATCAGATGTAAGCGTGGACCTCTCCACTAACTCATCTCTGGCAGCCGGAACAGGAACATTACCAGCTACGGGCCAGGTGGTCTGAAGATTCCTCATAAATCTGATAGGACCATGCTTAATCACCTGGGGCATCTGATCATGGATGGAGTAGAGATGTGCAAGGACCCTGAATTTCCAATAATCATAATTATCAATAGAGAATTCAGAAAGACTGCCTTCAAGGCGCTTAGAATCGGATGCCATGATATGCAAGTTTTCAGAAACAAGATCAGTTCAGTTGACCACCAAAAGTTTCTCCTCAGAAACTGTTGGTAAACAAAGTCAGTGGTCTTTTGAACCACTGCTCTGATACCACTTGTTGGTCCTGAAACGAGTATAATCAATGTATGGGGGGAATACACTGGTATCAGATTTTATCGAATACTCAGAAAAATGCTCAAACACGCTCAGTCAGGAAGATCCTGAAGTTACTCAGCAAACTGAAGGTCCTCAGGGGCAGCAGGGACAGTTCAGTAGGGAGTCAGATAAGCTGAGTGTGAGTAATGTGCTCAGAAGCTCAGTATAGATAACAAACCTACTGACTGCTTGGAAGCAAGTCAGTTGGACTACTATCTCAGTAAGCTAGAGTACGTGCGGAATGTGAGCCCTTAGTTTCTACTCGTTTTAGTTTCTGAAAACGTTTTCTCTAAGTTTGCTTAGTAAATGGTGGTTAAGGCTGGTGCACAGTTTTACTGACCTGGATGAAGAGTCAGTATTGATAGTTTTCTAAACAATGCAGTATGCTCAGTTTAATATGATTCCAAATATGATCCTGAAGAAGAATGTAAATCAGCACATAAGGGTCTTATTAACATGGTTCGAAGATAACCAACTCCTACGTCCACGGCCTGATTTAACATGAAGTTATCCTCAAAACCCTGAGGATAGGTACTTGGGTTTTACGTGCCAAGGGACATGAATAGCCAATTTCCTCTCTTAGGAACTGACCCCTGGGCGTTTTACAAGTCCCAGTCCTTCTAACCAACCAATCTCACACCCTGAGTGGTTTGGTATTCTTGGTTTCCAACTAAGGATAGCCCTAGCAATACAAAGGAATGCTAAAGATTATAGCTATCAAAACTAAGCAAATACAGAGTGAATCCTATCACAACACTAGGGAAATTTAATTACAGAGTGTTGTTCAAAGTATGCTTTGAGTGCTTGGATTCTTGAAAGCTTTCACTTGGAAATTTCCCGTTAGCCTTGAATGGGTGCAAGGCTCTCTGTATTTATAGGAGAGATTTAAAATAGATCCATTGGAGGAGATCTACCTAAATCTTCCTTATTTTAGGGTGGCTGCAGGCTAGATGTACTATTGACCTAATTACCATGCTTAATCTGGCAATATTTGTCCCGCCGCCTGGAACTCTGAGATGCATTAAATGCCGCATTAACTACTGCGCAGACTCCGTACATACGTGTCGAAAAATCATTGGCTCTCCGTACAAACGGCTAGTTGACCATCTGACACTTGTCCTTCCTCGTACATTCAATACTCTGAGCTTCTTGTTAATAACTCAGCCTGAATATTTATCTTTAACGGAGTCTTACTGACATTCTCTTTGTCCCATAGCATAAATAACCTTTTTGCTTTGGACATACATGATTCAGGTAAACTGAACCAAGGCCTAAGTCAGGTCTTACGAGCATTCAGCTCGGCCTGATAGGTTATTCAGCCTAGTATGTATAACCTTTTTTGCTTTGGACTTACATGGGTCAGATAAACTGACTCAAGGCCTAAGTCAGGTCTTACGAGCATTAAGCTCAGCCTGATAGGTTACACTTACTCTTCACTGACTACGTTATGTCCTGAGCATGCTTCGTGTACTCAGTAGAAAATATCAGTCAATGGAACTCTGGATTATCTTCAAGATGAATCTTCAGGCTTCGGTCTTCAGCTTCAGTTCAGGAAATCTTCAGCAAGACTGACTCAGACCTTCTTTAGGATGAATTGCACTTCGAACTTCAGTAAATTGAGTCGACTCCAATATTCTTCAGTCTTCAACACGTTCCCCCTGAACTGAATCCCCAACCTGACTTTCCTGAACTAGATAATCCTGAACAAATGTACTTAGGTAAATTCATCAGGGGTTTTGGGATCTAATCAAAATACTCAGATTGTCCCAACACAGGTACACATGGGTGATTTTCTTGCTGAACAAAAAGGAGACTCAGGTCAAGCTTCCAGAGTTACTCAGGATACTGAGTGCTAAACAGGGTCAGAGCATCATTAGGATCAGATCAGATCGGGGAACGGAGTTTATTAACTCTTATATAACTAATTTTTGTACTGACCTTGGCATTTCTCATGAGACTTCTGCAGCCAGGACTCCACAGTAGAATGGAGTAGCTGAGAGAAGGAACCGGACCCTGAAGGAAGCTGCTAGGACCATGTTGGCTGAGTCAGGACTGCCCAAGAAGTACTGGGCTGAAGCAATCAACACTGCTTGCTACACTCAGAACCGATCTATGCTGAACAAATAACATGCTCAGATACCCTATGAAATGTGGAACAAGAGGAAGCCTCGCATCTCCTATTTCCATATTTTTTGGTGTAAGTGTTTCATCCTAAACAATGGGAAAGACCAGTTGAAAGCCTTTGATAGCAAGTCTGATGAGGGAGTGTTCTTAGGATACTCCTCAGTCAGCAAAGCCTTCAGGGTGTACAACTGTCGGAGCCTTTGTGTGGAGGGAACACATCATGATGTGTTTGAATAGACTACATCAGTGCGTAGAAAATAGGTTCCAAGTCCTGACATTGAGGGGGTTACCAAGAGGGTGACAAGACTGAGCCTGAAGCAAAATCCTGAGTTCAAGGTCAAGCTTGTGCATGCTCCCATGGGATGGGATGATGATGATGACGATCAGGATGGACCTCAGGCCAACCCTCAGCAAGCCCCAGCCTCGGAGAATGTTGAGTCTCAGACGGAGGCACCGACTCAACCTGAGGTAAGGACTGTCGATGATGATGCTTTTGCACCTGAGATAGTTACTGAGTCCAGCTCTGTAGGGGGAAACAATGTCCCTAACATTAGACAACCATCAGGGAATGACTCAGTGTCCCCTGTTCTTGCTCGTTCTACTTCTTTGCCTATTATTGAGACTAACGTTTCAGGATCAGGTGAGGGAACGTCAGCAGCTACTCCCAGTGCTCCAGTCAGCAGGAGGCATTGGTTTTCTGATCACTCATTGGCAGATATCATTGGTGATATCAATGAGGGGGTCAGGACAAGGTTGTTCCATGGCGAGAGCCCTATGTTTTGTTGTTTCCTATCTGATCAGGAACCTAAGAACATAGAAGAAGCTCTTGCTGACCCCAATTGGATCGTGGCCATGCAAGATGAGCTCAATCAGTTTGAACGGAATCAGGTTTGGGAGTTAGTGGATAGACCTAGGCGTCAACATGTTATTGGCACCAAGTAGGTCTTCATGAATAAGAGGGATGAGAAGAATGTTGTTGTCAAGGTCAGACTAGTGGCAAAGGGTTACTCTCAGGCCGAAGTGATCGACTATGATGAGACCTTCGCTCCGGTCGCAAGGTTAGAGGCAATCAGGTTATTCTTGGCTTATGCAACATTTAAGAAGTTCAAGGTGTATCAGATGGACGTGAAGAGTGCTTTCCCAAATGGAATTCTGAACGAGGAGGTTTTTGTGGAGCAACCTCCTGGGTTTGAAGTTGGTGATAAGGTGTATCACCTGAAGAAAGTATTTTACGGCCTAAAACAAGCTCCTAGAGCTTGGTATGATACGCTCTCCCAGTTCCTGATCGACCACGGGTTCGTGAAAGGAACAGTGGACAAGACCCTATTCAGGATATCCGAAGGGGAGGAAATTCTTTTGGTCCAAATTTATGTCAATGGCATTATTTTTGGGTCACCGAACCAGAGGCTTTGTGAGAAATTCTCAGAGCTGATGACGGGAAAGTTTGAGATGTCAATGATGAGAGAGATGAACTTTTTCTTAGGTCTTCAGGTCAGGCAAACTGACTCCGAAATCTTCATCAATCAGTCCAAGTATGTGAGGGACCTGATTTAGAAGTTTGGAGTTTAGTCCAGCAAAGTCTTATGTATTCCCATGAACACAAACGAGAAGCTGGATCCTGACAAGGAGGGGTCCTCAGTAGATCAGACTGAATATAGGGCACTGATTGGTTAGTTGTTGTACCTGACTGCAAGTTGTCCTGACATCACTTATGTAGTTGGAGTTTGTGCGAGGTATCAGTCTGATCCAAAGAAAAGTCATCTAGAGAGTGCCAAAAAGTACTTGAAATACCTTAAGGGTACAGTCAATTTAGGACTTTGGTATCCCTCTGATGACAACCTAGAACTGACGGGTTATTCTTGTAATACCCTAAGTTTCTATGTCCATATTTGCTTCACTAAATATTTTGTGATATTCTATGAGCTTATATGACACATTTATATTTGAATTTATGCATGGGCACAATTATATGTTTAATTGCTCGATACTTGCTATTAATTTATTATTTGCTCGATATATGTTTATTCTTGAGATTTTAGAATCTTTATTTGTCTCTTAAAGTATTTAACTTAAGATTAAATGTAGTTTTTAATTTTAGTAATTTATTCATAAGATATAAGTGATAAAATGAAACTTTCCTTAAGAAACAATTTGTGTAATGTTTACTTAATATTTTATAGAATTATATATAGACTTTGTAATTAATTTAGAACCGTAAGAGAGCTTCATTTCTATTATATTTTAGGATTTTAAGAAAGTCAAAATTATTACATAAGCATGACCTAAGTAATAACCTAAGCATTACACATCACCTCCTTAAACCTCCTTACTTGGAGGTTAAGTAGAAGGATTTAGAAAATTTTAGAAGCCTCAAGACATGTCCAAAATTTCCTATAAATAGGGCTCTACATCTTCACTTTTGAACCATGAGAAAAACACACAAACATACATACTAACCGTGAGTTTCCAAGAAAGAAGAGGAGAAGAGATTTCAATCCATCAACACTTAGGTAAGCTTCTTAACTTCATGTTTAAGTAATGATTAAGATAGGGGCATGATTAGGTTATAGGAAATTAAGAAAGAGATGATAGAAATTTGAAATCAAGTGATTGTGATGTTATATAATGTTCTCTTCATGTATTTCATGTTTTAATTCATTCTTTCACAAGGTATGAGCTTAAACATGTTTATTTATGAGTAATTTATGTTCATAACTTGGAAAACATGAAATTGTGTGAATAAATTTGAAGTTATGTTGAGATGATCATCATGTATGCATAAAAAATGAAATCTGGACCAAGTTTCGTTTAAAAATTCATTCTGACCGATTGATGCAGTGAAAAATTCTGAAAATATTTTATGTGATAGAATACTGATTATCGAAATTATTTTTAAAATTTCGTAGCTATTGGAGTAATATTCGATTTTTGGTTATTTTTCAAAGATGAACTAGGTTTTTCGAACTCTATAACCAAAACAGTAAAAGTTTGCTGGGATTAAAACATAATCGGTTAGGTTTTTATAAAAATTCAAAGTACAGTGATAAACTACATAAAGTTGGGAGTTTATAGTTAAAATTTCAAAGGTATTGGACTTATGATTGATTTATGGTGAATTTTCTATGTTAAGGGGTCAGAAATTGTTACTAGTTTGTTCTTCATAAAAATTGTAGCATTTAGTAAGGAATTTCAGAAATTAAAAATTATGGTATTAAACTAAATTAAGTTGTGTTTATGTGGTTAAAATTTTAGAATTTTTGGGAACGTAGTTTATTTTATATGAATTTTTAATTGATGGTTGCTGAAACTGAAATTATGTATGAATTGTTCGAAATAGTCCGTTTATATTTTACGGTCGATATTTCTTTAGGACTTGTTATTTGATAATTATACATGCTTAATTGATATTTATGATCTTTGATACAACTTTTGAATACGTATTGAGACTAAAATTGAAATGTTATGTGTATATCATATGAAAGATGTTGATATGTGAATTTCATGATTTATTTAAAAGTGAAGGGATAAGTAACAAATTTTCTATCATTAAAATTTTCTTTGTAGGTTCTACAAGGTGGGGAATCACTTCACTCTTCGCAGAGTGTTACTTTTATTTAAAATTGCATTTATTAAATGTTGAATGTTAAATATTTGAGTCTGGCCCGCTATCGACTGGCCCTGAGTTTGAGATAGTCCACCTAAATGGTGGCAACTTAGATAGTCTGGTCGCCCCGGCACCACGGGTTGGTCGCACCACCCAGAGATACCCGGTGAAATTCCGGGGGCTCACATGTTATAAACATTGATGTTTTAATTTGTGCAATTGTCAAGAGATTCACCACTAAGTGTTTACAAACACTTATCCCTTCTACTTTTTTTTTTTTTACAGATGCTATGGATCCCGACGTGGGCGAATGAACTCGGCTGGCAGTGGCATTTTATTTTATATAAATTTACGTTTAGAACGCTATTTGCAAAAATTTAAGGCTACGGCCGTACTTATTTTAAGTCTTCCGCTGTATAAACTTGTGGCGTATTTTAATACTCTATATATTATTTAGTAGCATTCCTACTTGTGCCACATCACATTTTTGTATTATTTAAGTGCGGATGTTACAATTCTGATGCTTATTATGGAGGCTGTAGGATTGATAGGAAGTCAACTACAGGCACATGTCAGTTTCTAGGGAGCAAACTGATCTCTTGGTTTTCCAAGAAACAAACAAGTGTTGCAACGTCTACAACTAAGGTTGGGTATATGGCGGCAGGCAGTTGTTGCTCCCAAATCCTTTGGTTGAAGCAACAACTGAGAGACTACCAAGTTGAGGCCACTGAAGTTTCAATTTATTGTGACAATAACAGTGCCATTGTCATATACCAAAACCCAGTCTTACACACAAGGTGTAAGCATGTAGACATCAGGCATCACTTTATAGAGATCATGTTGAGAAGAAGGATATAAGGATGGAGAGGATCCCTACTGACAAATAGAGAGCTGACATGCTGACTAAGGTCTTGCCTGAAACCAGGTTTGTTGAGTTGTCAGTAGAGTTAGGACACCTTGACCCAGGTTTAGAAGATTCAGTATGAATCTTGGTTCAGAAGTGAACAAGGTCAGGGGGAATGACTAACTCAGGAACTGAAGGAAGGTTTTGTAGAGAGAGGATGGATGGTTGTCAGGGGGAACAGACATTAAGAGAAGATGATCATTTTAGGATGATTAAGGTTCAGGACTTAGAACTCAGGGCTTGTCACCCTGATAGGTCATAAGTGGTATCAGTCAGATGACTATATCTGACTGACTGTTATGTTTTCCTGATTTATTTTGTCATCATATCTTACTTGCATCATCTCTTGATCTTGTCTGTCGTATTATCAAATCAAAGATTTTTGCTTACAATCTCAGCCGTTCATTTAATATTCAGTTATTATTTAATGCAATTATTTGAATTAAATACGAAAATGCTCTGACGCGCATTTAATGCAAAGTGGGCGGGAACGGTTTCTGATAAAGTTTTGAATTATGATCTTTAAAAACTGGAACGGCTCAATCCACGTACATGCATTTTTCTGCATTAATCTCAACCGTTGAATTTCTAAGGTCATTTCATCTGAGCCATCCGATTAAACTGAATTTTTAGTATAAATAGGAGATCTTATTGACATTGCGTCCTTTACGCACCCTAAATTTTTTCTTGTTATATACTTTCTCTCTCTCTGCAACTCATTTTCTTCCAAGCATTCATCAATAGTGTCTCCTTCTGCAAACTCTTTCTTTGATAACCTTTACCATTTGAGGGAACAGGTTGCTTTTGAACCAGTTGCAAATTTCTCCTCAAATCACCCAGATATTGTCCCAGTTCGTGAACTTTTTGAGAATGTTGGGATTCTCAACTGGGTCACCATGAAGCCAAACCTACTCTACCCTCGTCTTGTTGCTGCCTTTTATTTGAAGATGAATGAGAACAAGAATGGAGAATGGGAGACTTGCATCCCTACGTCTTTCAGTGCACTAGTGAAGGGAAACTGTGATTCAGAGGAAATGGACCACAGTGAACATCAGGAAGATGATCAAAGCCACCTTTGATCTTCCTTACACTGGCAAAGTTCCCCAGGAGAATGGAATGGGGCATGAGCAAGACTTCCTGAACTCTCTGTGTGAAGGAGTGGCTCTGGCTAAGGCTAGGGTGAATAAATCAGTGCTCAGGACAACGCCCAGGCACTTCTTTGATCTGATAAGTCAGAGTGTGATAGGTTGTGTTGGTGGATTGGAGCAAATTTCTAGGCCCAAACTGAATATCATGATGGCAGTGCAGCATGGTGGTGATCTGAAGCTCAACTAGGAGGAGTATTTCCTTCAGCAACTGATCGTGGAGACAAAGAAGATAGAATATTCTCCGGAAGGGCAGGCATCCTTCAAGAAGCTTGTGCATTATGGAACCAAGCTTTCTCTGATGATTGAGAAATTGATTGTAGGGGATGTCGATGTTTCTCACACCATCGCTATTCCTGCCCAGGTTATCTTATTCCGATCGCTGTCTGAGGAAACTGGGAAGAAAAAGAAAACCTCAAAGAAGGCTCAGGCGAGCAAGACTACTGAAGTTAAGGCTCAGGCGAGCAAGCAGGTTGAGGTTAAGGCTCAGGTGAGCAAGCCTGCTGAGGTAAAAGCCCCCAAACCAGCTGAGGAGAAGATTTCAAAGGCTTCTTAGACCATAGCAAAGCAGTCTCTGATTTTCAAATTTAAGAAGGCAGCTAAGGCCAAGAAGCCGGAGGAAGAGAAGGAGAAAGTAGTTCAGTAGGCGGATCCAGAAGGGCACCGTGATGAGATTACTCAAGAGGTGGCCCCTATTTCTACTGTTCCGGAGGTCGCACCTTCAGCACCAGTCTTTGTGTATGATCAGGATAGAGATGATGATGTGACACACTCGGTGGTTACGGATTATCAAGACGTGGAGGTACGTTCAGAAGAAGGACAAGGGGAACCCGCTCAGGGGGAACCTTCTGCTGAAAGATTGGAAGAGAAGAAGGGTGAAGAGAAGGAGGACGAGGAGATGAAGGGCGATGAGGAGAACGTGGATGAGAAAGAAGAGGAGCTGACTGAGGCTCCGTGGTGGTTTCCAGCTCCTAACCAGGCCAGCCTGACAGATTTCGAAATACTGGCCCAGAATCAGGTCTCCAATCTGGTGGAGAGGCGGTTCCCTGATCTTACTAACGCTCAGCGTAAGGAAGATGAGCAATTACGCACATATGCTCTGATTCGTAGAGTAACATTTTCTGAGCTCGCCATTCTTGGTGAAAAAAGAGGATGGGATAAACTTGATGATAAGGAGTCAAAACTTTTCAATGCCTTCAACATCACAACCCTGAACCAACTCATCCGAGTTGGTGATTTTGTTCAAACTGTCAGAAAAATCTATCCGGAAGTTACTGCTGCTGAACCGAAAAGAACAGAGGGTGAAGGGATGGAACTGGCTATAGTAACGGAGGCTGATAAGGGAGTTGTTCAGTATGTGGAGGCGGGGAAGGAGAAGGAAGTGAAGGAGAAGGAGGTTGTTGTGATTGCTGAATCTGATCAGCAAGGTGTGACTGAAGGGGTCAGAACTTGAGGGTTGCTAATTCCTCACGAGCTCTGAGCAATATGCACAAACGTGCAATCTTGGTTGAAGTAAAGACTCGTCGGATGGGTATCTATGCTGACTTGATCAACGATCGCCTGAAGAAGCTGGATCTAGACCAGGCTCCGATGGATCAGGAGATTGTTGATGGGCTTTCACTTCTTGGAACTCATCATGCAGTAGAGGTCGCCACTGTCGCCGGGTGATTAGGGTCATAATTGCATCTTTTTGCATCCATTTCTCTATGGTTTTGATGTGCTTATGTTCATATTTGACCCTAAAATACTATAATTTGTGCATTTAACCCTTTTTTGCTAGAAAGTTGTGTTTTGTAGTGAAAACGAGCAAAATTGGCAAAAGACGAGCAAGTTCGTAAAAATTCAGAAATTGTTAGTTGATCCATTGAGACAAATGATATACCATGTTGAAGAGTTCGAAGAGAGGGTCGCAACGGAAAAAGAATCGAGTCAATCGGAGCTCTAGAACTCAAGATATGAAGAAAATAAGAAGTCAAGGATCGACCGAACGGGATCGTGCGACCACCAGCACGGGATCGTGCGAAGGCTCCCTGGTTCGTTCAGCCATGGTCCGAACGAATGGCTTGCACGAATGCATTCGTGCGGCCACCTGCATGTGATCGTGTGAGGGTCCATTTTGGCACACTTTCGAGGGTTGTTTCGTCTTTTCACGCGTTTAATGAAGGGCATTTTGGACTAAACATTGTGGGCACTATAAATACCTCAAGGATCGGATTCTCAAGGAATCTTATACATTATTCCATCATAATTCCAAGTTCTTAGATTAGTTTAGAGAGAGAATTAGGTAGTTACTTAATGGGTTCTTAGTTAGATTCAATCTTCTTTCTTCCATAACTTTTGATCCGTATGTCAGATTTTAGATCTGTTTGTTCCTGCATACTCATAGTGATTAGAGCTTTATTCCTGCGGTTAATTTTTGTATTTTGAGATTTGGATCAAGAGTTATCATTTGGAGGTTTGTTGCTTGTATTTCTATTCATCCACATATGGTAAGTTTTCCTTTAATTCTCTTGTCTTTGTTCTTAATAATGATGTTTAGAATGTTAATTGTTGAATTCCAATTTCAATTAGCCATGGGCTAGTATCCTTGTTGCATGGTTGTATGAATACTATGGTGAATTTAGTTCTTGTTAATCCTATGCATGAATTAGTGATCTTGATGTGTTAGTTCTCTTATTAATGACTTGTATGAATACTTGGGATGTTAAATTGGATTGTATGGCTTATATGTTTTAGCAATGAAATGAGAATTGAGCTATAAGAACTTTATGCATACCAAGTGTTTGATATTTGGCTTGTATGACCAATGAGAATTGCATATTAGCCTAGACCTCTTAATTGGAGTGTTGGAAGTTGTAGAGAGATCTAGACATCCAATAGAGCCCTTACCTTGT